>CAUYQG010050492.1:0-41793 GCA_963574415.1 Tarsius wallacei | reverse complement strand
CGCCTGGGCAGGCGAAACCTCATCTCTACAATAAATCAAAAAAATTAGCCGGGCGTGGTAGCGCACGCCTGTAGTTCCGGCTACTCAGAAGGCTGAGGCGGAAGGATCGCCGGAGCCCAGCAGGTCGAGGCTGCGGTGGCCGGAAGCAGCCACTGCACTCCAGTCTGGGCAACGGAGTGAGACGCCAACTCAAAAAAAAAAAAAAATTCACTTTGGGAAACTGTCCCCAAAAAAAGAAAATATCTCTGAGGTGATGGCAATGAGTTGAACGGAGCAATATCTAGTAGATCCCCCAATATACAAAAACAAACAATATTCAAGTATAAATGAGCTAATATCCTGTGTTTTCTGCAAGAGACAACTTAGAGTTTAGGTAATTAAAGCTTTCATGATTTTTAAAAAATACATTTCAGTTATGCAAGTCTACTCCAGAGCATGACTTTTGCAAAATGCTATGTGACTCACTTTTCACAAAAAAAAACTTCTGAGTCTTCCTGAGAAGTGACTCTCAGATGTGAGCCCTCCTGCTGACTGCCCCATGCTCATGTTAGTCTGTGGATCTCCAGCTAAGCCCAGTGATTTCAAGCCCTGCTCCCAGCTTATACTGCACAGAGGCACTGGTGTGACAAAAAGGGGCCCAGCCAGTTCATCCTGGAAAGGACGCTCCCCCACTGTACATCCTGCCCAGCCTCCTCCCACCAGCACCCCCAGCCACTCCTTCTTGACTTCCTTTACTTGCCAAGCACTATGGTTTGAATATTTGTCAGCTCCAAAATTCATGTTCAAGTTTAATCCCCAATGTGGCAGCGTTGAGAAGTAGAGCCTTTAAGAGATGATTGAGCCATCACAGCTCTGCCCTCATAAATAGATTAATCCATTCAGGGATTAATGGATTAAGGGTTAATTAATTAATGGGTTATCACAGAAGTGAGACTGGTGACTTTGTTAAACGAGGAAGAGAGACCTGAGCTGCCACACTCAACCCTCTCCCCCTCTACTGCCTCAAGACTCTGCAATCTCAGAACCAGCAAGAAGGCTCTCACCAGATGCAGCCCCTTGACCTTGGGCCTCTCAGCCGCTTAACTGTAAGAAATAAATTCCTTTTCTTTATAAATCACCCAGATTCAGGTATTCTGTCATAAGAAACAGAAAATGAACTAAGACACCAAAGTGGCTCTTGCTGACCATTTCAGCCTAAATTGACTAGTCAGAGTAAAAATATCCATAAGAAGCCAGGCGTGGCGGCTCAAGCCTATAATCCTAGCACTTTGGGAGGTGGAAGCAAGAGGATTGCCTGAGCCCAGGCTGGAAAACTTGGCAAGACTTCGTCTCTACAATAAATTTTTAAAAATTGGTTGGGTGTGGTAGTGCATGCCTGTAGTTCCAGTGACTTGAAAGGCTGAGGCAGAAGAATTGCTTGAGCCCAACAGTTCGAGACTGTGGTGACAGTGAGCGTGCCAGTGCACTCCATCCTGGGTAACAGAGTGAGACTTCAACTCAGAAAGAAAGATATATATAGCAAGGTTATTGAGCACTCGTGGTGCAGGTGATGCTATGAGCTCCATACACATGTCCACCTTTGATTCTTCCAACAAGCCATGGAGGTAGGTCCTATTAGCTCCTGTTGTACAGAAGAGAAAACTGAGGCTCAGAGTAGCTTGACAATGGGCCCAAGAAAGGAATGGAGCCAACAGGTAAGGGTCTCTGACCCAACATGCTAGCTGCATTCTTGGACTGCCAAGAGGGCAGACAACCAGGCTTGGATGGGGAATCTGTTGGCCCACAAGAGGAAGGATTTGGGCTATGAGAGACCCTAGGCGGCAACTCCAAAGGCATCTTCCTGATGGCCCTCCATGTCTTTGCTCAGGCCGTCTCCTCTGCCTTTCCATCCCATTTTCCCATGTCTTTGAACCCAACATATGGAAGCAACATCACCTTCCTCTGAATTTCCATTCTGTCCCTTTCTCATGGTAACTCCACTTTCTACATATTACCAAGAAATTGCTTGCGTTTGTGTCTTATCTTCCCTGTGAGATGGAAAGTTATTATGTATGCCTGACTCACGATAAGAACTCAACACTGAGAGAGGCTGATCATTCAGTCAGGCAGAAAGAACATTAAAGGCAACCACTTGGTGGGGGATGAGTCCGAAACTTGGCCAGTTCCCCTCACTTCATTTCACAGCCACAGAATCCACCTTTAATGCTGAGCAGATGCTTTGGCCCCAAGTCCTTGAGAAGGCAACCCACACAACAGTGAAGGTGTGGATGCAAGAGAGAGGCTGCCAGGGTCAGATTTGCCATTTCAACACTTACCAGCTGGGTGACCCCAGGTAAGTTGCTTATGCCTCTTTGCTTCACTTGTCTCATCTGCAAAATTAGGATGAAATGCTAGTAGCTACATCAGAGAATTGGTCAAATAAGCTGATGTATGTTTAGGACCAGAACAGTGCCTAACACATCTCAAGTGAGATATAAGTGTTATCTTCACAAGAATAAATGGATGTGCACTCTTGGAGAAGCATGTCAAAGCATTCACCAACTCAACAGATACTTAGTCAATATTCAGTGGATTCAGAGCATCAACTCTGTGCCAAGCACTGCTCTAGGGTAAAAAGACAGAGATCCTTATCCTGCTGATCTCACATTCTAGCTGGTGGAAACAAACAATAAACATAATAAACTAATCGATTCTACAGAACGACAGAGCACCTTCTTTAGAAGTTCAACAGTGCCTGAAAAGGGCCCTCCCCTCTCACACTGCTCCTCTGATTCCTCCACCCCCACAGCCAGACTTTCATTTGGGGTCTTGAAAGTGCTCCGAAAGTGTAAGTTGGTTGACTGATTTTTCAAATAGACAGCATAAGTCCCCAACAGTGCATACTTTTCACAACTTGTAAGTGTCATGGATGCTAATCTTAGATGGAAGCACCCATAAGCCCAGCCTACACCCATCTGAGTACTGGAATCAGTCCAGAGTTAGCTTCTCAGTGTTATTGTTGGTGAAGGCTGTTATCATCCAGGTCTCTTTAATCACCAGGTGGTATTTCTGTGTCTGACAGTGGCACCAAAGGATGGAGGTGAAGATGAGGATTACATTTCATGAGGCTTTGAGCAGTAGAAAGTTAATCATAGGGAGACCTGATAGTTGAACCCAACAGGATTGAACTCAAGTCGGCAGTCACCTTTTGGATCTGTTTTCTCACCAACTCTTGAGCAGAAAATTGTAGCCGCCTCCTTCAGCTGAGCAGCTTCAAAGAGGTTCTCTTTGTAGGATGAGTTTCTTTTGCCTTGTAATGATTAGTTCATCTGATTTATTGAGAAAAACGGCTTTCCCTCCCCTTGCCTTTGGCCCCCTGAGAAACTCTATATTCCCAGCCCCACTGTGACCATATGCACCACTTCCCACAAGATATAACATTTAAAGAACAAATTTTATATTTTATTTTTATTTTTTGTAGACACAGGTCTTGCTGGTTGCCCAGGCTGGTCTTGAACTCCCAGGCTCAAGTAATCTTCCCACCTCAGTCTTCCAAGGAGCTAGGACTACAGGCATGCATCATCATGTCTGAGTAATTTTTTTAAATAATATTAGAGACAGAGTCTCACTATGTTGACCAGGCAGGTCTCAGACTCCTGGCCTCCAGCAATCCTCCCATCTTGGCCTTTCTAAGTGCTAGGATTAGAGGCATGAGCCACTGTGCCCAGCCCCTAGAGGATAAATTTTTAAGTAAACATATTTAATTTGTCATCATTTCCATGTTTCAATTAATAATTTACACTTATTGCTTGATATACAACTGTTATAATATTTTATTTTAAAAAACAGTTTTCTTGGCTGAGTGCAGAGGCCCACACCTATAATCCCAGCACTTTGGGAGGCCAAGCCAGGAGGATTGCATGAGCTCAGGAGTTCAAGATCAACCTAGGCAACATAGCAAGAACTTGTCTCTACAAAAATCAAAAATTAGCTGAGTGTGGTGGCATTCACCAGTAGTCCCAGCTACTCGGTGACGGGGGTGCAGAGGGGAGCCAAAGGATCGCCTGAGCCCAGGAGGTGGAGGCTATGGTTAGTCATGAATGTGCCACTGTACTCCAGCCTGGGCAACAGAGTGAGACCCTGACTCAAAAATAAAATAAAATAAAAACAGTATTCTTATTTCAGAATAACAGTGGAGAATGTTGAAGAACACATAAGTTCATTTTGCACCACTTCCATGCACATTTACTTTTGCTCATTAATGAACAAAAAATTATTCTTGCACCTGCAGAAGAAAAAGGAAGGAGGGAGGGAAGAAGGCAGGGAGGAAGGAAGAGAGGAAGGGAAGAAGGCAACACTGATGTCCAGTACTGAAGTAATTTCAACAAATTCAGAGCTGATTCTTCACATGCGTCCTTCCTCCATAACCCTTTTCCCAAAACTCTATTTCTCAGGCCACAAGGGAAAACCATCAGCTCCTCATTAAAAAAAAAAAAAAACAAAAAAAAGCTCTGAAATATTTTGCCACCTCCTCCAGCCTGGAATAGAATTTGATACTAATCAATAGGATGCTTAGCATGCCAATGTCTGCATTTGGTTCACTTCTCCCTAAGATGATCAGGTAGATACATGAATTTCATCTGTGTGGCAAAGAGGACTCACAAACATGATGCCCCCTCACAAAAATAAAAGAGAAGACTCCTTCTCTAAGATCAATCTCTACTTCCACCCTCAGAGACCTAGACGCCATGTCTGGCATTTTAGAAGAGCCCTTTTGTCAGTTTCAAGGTATCAAGACTTCAGAGATCCTGTGATTTCACAGCTCAACACCATGCCATGTAGTCAAAGTGCACATAACATGACCACATGTTATGATACTATCCCATTCAATTCTAGGCACTTGATGACACTAACTCAAAATGATGAAACCCACCAGCACATTCCTCCATTCACATACACGTTGAATCTGTCTACATGAATAGATATATATAAATACAGACTCTGTCTATATTTTTAGCCAGTTGCCCCTTTTCAAGGCAAAGAATTACACAGATCCTCTCTCTGTTGGCAAATCCTACATTCTTTGCATTGGCTCCAAAGCTACTCTTATGGAATTCCAAAAATTCCTATATGTTTGCAATATTCCAAGATTTTGTTAGCATATCCCTACTTGGCCAATTAAAACCCTTTGTGCTTTTATAGGCTTCATCCAGGTGTGCATTTAGCATTTAGCTTTTCATGTTGACAAGCTCTCAACTTCTTTTTTTGTCATTTTTTAAAATTTATGTTTATTTATTTTTAAAAAGTGGGGTACAATTCAGGATTAGGTAGATAAGAAGTCATCGTATAGGTAAAGTGTGGGCCTCCCTTTGGTCCCCACTTTGCCTGATTTGAGATCAGGTACCCTTATTGCTGAAGTGTGCCCACCTCCCAACCCCCTACCCCCCAAATCCCCACCAGCAGTGTACCGCTACTGCCAAATCCTTTCTTATAGTATTATGATAAATGTTCAGATCCACTCATGAGTGAGAACATGTGGTACCCAGCTTTCTGTTTCTGTGATAGATCACTGAGTATGATAGACTCTAAGTCCATCAAGTTGCTGCGAAGTCCCTAATTTTTTCTTTCTTTATGGCTGTGTAGTATTCCATCATGTATATGTACCACTTTTTATTATCCAATCCAATTTCAGTGGGGAGCATGGTTGGTTCCATATTTTTGCTATTATGAATAATGCTGCAATAAACATGCATGTGCTGGTATCTTTTTTATAGAATGATTTGAGTTCCTCCAGATGTATTCCCAGAAGGGGGATTGCTGGGTCATGTGGAAGGTCGACTTTTAGATGTTTTAGGACTCACCACACTGTTTTCCACAGAGATTGTACTAGATTACACTCCCACCAACAGTGAGGAAGTGTTCCCTTTTCCCTGCATCCTCTTCAGCATCTGTTGTTTTTTTGAGTTATTGATGATGGCCATCCTGACGAGTTAGGTGGTATCTCAATGTGGCCTTAATTTGCATTTCTTTGATGATTAGTGAGATTGAGCATTTTTTTTCATATATCTGTTGGCTGCTCGTATGTCTTCTTTTAAGAAGTATCTATTCATATCTTTTGCCTACTTTTTAATAGGGTTGTTTGTTTTTTTCCATTGGACTAGTTTGAGTTCCTTGTAAATCCTGAATGTTAAGCTTGTGTCAATATACAGTTGGAAAATATTTCTTCCCATTCTGTGGGCTGTGTCCTCACTCTCTTGATGGTTTCTTTGGCTTTACAGAAGAAGCTTTTCAGTTTGATGAGGTCCCACTTGTCTATCTTATCTCTTATGACATGGTCATCTGGGGTTTTGATCAGGAATTGTTTGCCTATTCCAATTTCCCTAAGGGTGTCTCCTGCATTTTCTAAGATTCTTATAATTTGAGGTTTTATGTTTAGGTCTTTGATTCATTTAGAGTTGGTTTTTGTATATGGTGATATGTAGGGGTCCTGTTTCATTCTTCTGTATGTGGTCAGCCAGTTTTCCCAGCACCATTTACTGAATAGGTTCTTTTCTTCCCAGTGGTTGTTAGTGGAGGCTTTGTCAAAGGTGAGTTGGTTGAGAAATTGAGGTTTTGCTTCTGGAATCTCTATCCTGTTCCATTGGTCTATATGCCTGTTCTTGTACCAATGCCAGGCTGTTTTGATTACTAGTAGACTTAGAGTAAAGTTTAAAGTCTGGAAGTGTGATACCTCCCACTTTGTTTTTTTTTTGCTAAGATTGTTTTGGCTATTCGTAGTCTTTTATGTTTCCTTATGAATTTTCATATTGTCATTTCCAAGTCTGAGAAGAATGATGTTGGTAATTTAATGGGTACTACATTGAATCTATAGATTGCCTTTGGTAGGATGGACATCTTAACAATGTTGATTCTTTCAGCCCATGAGCATAGGATATTTTTCCATCTGTTTGTGTCTTCTTTGATTTCTTTGAGCAGTGTTTTGTAGTTTTCATTGTGAAGTTCTTTCACTTCTCTGGTTAGGAAGATGTAGAGGCATTTCATTTTTTCTTTTTTCTTTCTTTTTTTTGTGGCTATTTGTGTGGCCTTTTCTTATTCTAGCCTTCAGGGGAAATGTTACCCATTTCTGTTGGCTTAGCAATATGTTGGCTGTGGGCTTATCATAGATGGCTCTTACTATTTTGAGGTGTGTTCCATCTATGCCTCAGTGTTCAAGGTTTTTATCAAGAAGAGATGTTGAGTTTTACCAAAAGCTTTTTCTGCATCTAATGATATAATCATGTGTTTCTTGCTTTTACATCTATTGATGTATTTTATTACATTTATGGTCTTGCAGTGGTTGAACCAGCCCTGCATCCCAGGGATGAAGCCTACTTGGTCATGGTGAATTACTTTCAAGGTGTGTTATTGCATCCGATTTGCTAAAATCTTGTTGAGAATTTTTGCATCTATGTTCTTCAGGGATATTAGCTCCAGTTCCGTTTCTTTGTTGGATTTTTACCCAGTTTGAGCTTCATAAAATAATATGGGGAGAGTTTCATCCTTCTCGATTGCTTGGAATACTTTTGATAGGATTGGTATCAGCTTCTCCATGCACATTTTGTAGAATTCCTCTGGAAAGCCATCTGGTCCAGGGCTTTTTTTTTTTTTTTGGAGGTAGTTTTCTTATGACTACCTTCTTAAATATACATGTTTGTTCTAATAATCTACAGATTCTATTAAAGTGATTGTATATTCCTTGAGCTTTATGTGCACACAATCACATCAGTTGTGGTTAATAATTGTATTCAGGCTTTCATTTTTTATTAATATTTCCATTCTTGACTGGTGAAAGATTTTAATATAATGCCAAATAGAACAGGTAAGAGTGTATGTCCTTAACTTGTTCTTTAGAAAGTTTTCCTTTATTTTTTATTTTTTTATTTTTTGAGTCAGAGCCTCACTCTGTTGCCCAGGCTGAAGTGCAATGGCATGCTCTCAGCCACCACAGCCTCGACCTGCTGACCTCAGGTGATCCTTCTGCTTCAGCATTCCAAGTAGCTGGAACTACAGACATGTGCCATCACGTCCAGCTAATTTTCTTGATTTATTGTAGAGATGAGGTATTCCCAAGTTGCCTGGGCTGGACTTGGACTCCTGGGCTCAGGCAATCATCTTGGCCTCCCAAAGTGCTGGTATTATAGGCATGAGCCTCTGTGCCAGGCCATCTTTTATTTTTTTTAATTGACAAGATAATTTCTTTCTTTTTTTTTTTTAATAATGAAAAAGGGTTTAACTTAAGTCAGACACTTTTTCTGCATCTACTGAGATGATAATATGATTTTTTCCATTGATAATTTCAAATGACATTACATTGCCTGTTTTAAAAATATTAGCCTTGCAAATTCGAGAATAAGTTTTGCTTGATTGCAACTTTTAAAATATGCACTGTTGAATTCCTTTGCAGTATATTAAGCATTTCTGTATCTCTGTTTACAAGTGATGTTGATCTATATTATTTCTAAATTAACTTTTTCAGATTTTAATGAATGGCCTCACAAAATAAGATTATTTCTCATATGCTTTCTGAAAAAGTTTCAGTAGAATTTGTGTTATTATTTTTTCTTATATATTTGTTAGAATGCACTGGTGAAGTCCTTACAATCTTAAGATTTCTTTGTAGAAAATTTTTTAAAGTATGCATTCACTTTCTTTAACCATTGAATTATTTAGATTTTATTTCTTTTTATTTAAGTTTTGCTTTTCAAGTACTGTCTGTTAACAGATTTTTCTATCTTTGTTGTCTCATTTATTAAGAAAATATGTACAGAATATATCCTTCTTTTTGGGAGAATCTTTATTTTTGTCTCTGTTTTCACTTCTGATGTGGAGAATTATATTTTACCTCTTTTATTTTGAGTAGTATTGATATGAGTTATCAATTTTTAAAATATATTTCAAAGAAACAACTTTTATTTTTGTTGATTTTTTCTTATTGTTTGCTTCTTGTTTCACTGATTTGTTCTTTCATATTTATTATTGCATTTATTTGCTTAGCATAGGTCTAATATACTCTTCTTTGAAGGTTGGAATTTAGTTAAATATTTGTTTAAACATAGGTAATTTCTCTTTAAAGATTATTTAAATTCTTTCTCTCCTAATACTAAATAATTAACATCTGTTGGACCTTAGCATTGTGAACCTCCTTGAACCATAAATTGTGATGTCATCTGACTTCTGGACATTCAGCATACATATATTAAGGCCGAGCATTTAAAAAGACCCAAGGACCTCCTTTGGCTATGGGTCCCAACTTAAAAATGCATGTTGCACAAATATATTGCAGGAAAGACAGAAGGTGATGTAGGTATATTAACATGAGTTTGGTGAGAGAAATAAGCATCATAATTGAAGCTGAATTATTTCTAATTAACCTTGAACTTACTCTTTCCATCATGTTAGAAAGTGGATAGGCAACACTGAGACAGTAAAGGGTTAAATTGACTTGGCAGGATTTAGTAATTATAGATATTGATTACTCTAAAACATCATTGAGCTGACAGGATAAGAAAAGCCCACTTGTCTCGCTGTTTGGTCCTTTTATTTCTCACAAGATGGATGAGTTAATAAACAGGGAGCAAGTACTCCCATAAATTCAGCATCTGTAATATTTGTCACCTTTGGAATTACTTGGATGAGAGGAACATCCTTTATGTGAATTCACGGGAGAGGACTAGCAGCCTTTTCTCAGAATCTGTATTCAACACTGTGATTAATGCTATGTTGATGTTTAAAGAGGCAGTGTCATTAGGCAAAACTGGGATGAGAAAGAATCATGTTTCTTGTACAGTGCATCCCAAACATTCTAAGCATCTTCATACAGGTTATGGTTTTGCTTGGCCGCATGACTTGGCTACTCTTTGTCCCCAGTAGCATAGATTAAAAGAGTAAGGAGTTAAACTATATATTACACACACAGACACAGTGTTTAGAACTAGGAAACTCAGCTAATTGCTCCCAAGTTAGAAAATAGAATTATGTATATTTTAATGGTAACATAAAGGATATCTAGTTAAAGTTCCTCACTTTTAAAAAGTGAAGACTGAGACTTACAAAGAAATATCACTTTTCAACAATCATAAAACTATTCAATGGCAGAGCCTCTTAATTACTCTTATCCAAGGCTTACTTAGTAAATTATGGAGGTGATATTCAGATATTGACTAGCAAAATTTTTCTTTTCTTTTTTATAAAAATGTGGCAATTGTAAATGTCTAAATTTGATTTTAATATGTAGATAAAGTGCTTTTTTGTAACTATATGTTCAGGCTTCCTCACATTTGACATTGCAAATTGTGATATGTAGATATAGATGATGAGATTTTTTAAATGAGATTTTTAAAATGTGAGCTGAATCAATGGAAATCTTGATGTAAATAAAAATATTATTCAACTGTCATGAGTTACTTTTTTTTTTTAACAATAAAGGTAAGATCTCTAACCTACAATCATGCCTATTGTAAAATAAACTGATCTAGTAGATAAAATGAAATATTTATTCTGAAATATTTGACATATTGTTGGCTTGCGTGTCTGGATTCTCCCTTTAAAACTGGATAAGTGTGAAACCAGATTTCTGGCTACACTTAATAGGGAGTTTTATTGTCCTAATTGACTGCTCATTGGCAGAGTGCATTCAATAATTAGTAACCATGGTGATAAATGTTCATCTTTATTACCAGAATGAGATGTTCAAGGATGGAAGACATGTGAAATGGGAAGAATATAGTATAGTCTATATTGTCATTATTTTGTAATTTGAAGTTTTATAGAAACCCAGTGAGTAAACATGTTTATTTTAGGATCCATATATATTTAATTCAACTGGTTAATATTTGCTACAAAAATAATCTAATTTCAGCATCATCCAACGTGAATGAAAACTTGTCAAGGCTAGAAGCATGCAATAGGGATATAAAGGGTGTGATCAGCCCTTCTGGGGTTCCTATGCTTTTCACATGACTTTTCTAGCTGAGGCTTTGGAGCCTTGTAGAATCTCACAGAGATGGGGAGGGAGAAGAGGTAACAGAAAAGACTGGGAAGGTTTTTCTAAGGAGCCAAAAACATAGGAAATCTGGTGAGTGTTTAAAGTTAGCTTTTTACTTTTTGTGACTACATTTGTTAATAAACAAGAAGAATAAAGACAAGAAATCTAATTATAATAGGCTAAAAATATTGGTGACCATAGTTTGCACTGTGGCAGGAGATAGTCACAAGATCAAAATGCCAGATATTTGTGATTTTTGTTGAGTAGGAAGAACTATGTCTCTGAGGAATTTCACTTGGGTGATGGAGTGATATCTGGAAGCACAATTTGTCGCATATTTAGAAAATAAAATTATTGAATAATGAGTCATATTCCAGAGAATACTACTATTGTGGTGATTCTGACAACCAGAATAATAACAATGATATTTGCTTGAAATCTTCCTAGGCAATATTTATAACAATTATTTTGGGGAAAGAGGGGTCTGTTTTCCTAAATAGAAAAAAAAAGATTATTTAGAATAAAATAGCTCACATTAATGGCTTCTCTATTTCTATTTCTATGACCTTGTATCTTTTAATCTTTCTTTGAATAGCCTCTGCTTTTTGGAACCCCATTTTCCTCCCAATTGCCATGAAGTTGGAGAAGATGAAGACTAAAGGCAATGGTAAGTATGTTACTTATCTTGGCTCCTCTTAATGAGAAGGGAGACTTATACATTGAGGTCAAATTGACATTTATATACTTATTAGGCAGATATATGAGTACAGTGATATTCATACCACCCTTATGGTCTTCACCAGCCTAATTAACCACATTGTAACCAGTTTATGCTCAGTTTATGCTTAGGCCACAGGAAAATAATTCAAATCATTTTATGTTGACTAAAGAACTACATATGACCAATACATTATAGATAAGCAAATTTTGCCTCTGCGTGAAGACTTTCTAACTATCCAATTAGAGGAGATTCACAATGTCTTGTCACAAATCTGTTTCGGTTCAGTACATGTGTTCTGCTAGAGATTTGACAAACACTTGGGGTATTTTTTAAGACCAGGTCTTTAAGCTTCCATCTTTGTGTATTGGCATATTATTGGCATACTATTTTACTATTTCTGCTATTATTAAATTTTTAAAAATCAACTTTAATTTTACTTACTTGAAAAAAAAAAAACTTCTCCCGCGCTTTTGGAGGCTGAGGTTAGAGGATTGCCTGAGCCCGCGGGTTCGAGACCCGTCTGGGCAACTTGGTGAGACCTCGTCTCTACAGTAAATAAAAAAATTAGCCGGGCGTGGTGGCACACGCCTGTAGTTCCAGCTACTTGGAAGGCTGAGGCGGAAGGATCGCCGGAGCCCAGCAGGTCGAGGCTGAGGTGGCCGGGAGCATGCCACTGCACTCCAGTCTGGGCAACAGAGTGAGACTCCAACTCAAAAAACAAAAAAAAAAAAGAAAAGAAAACTTGGCTTCAACCCAAGAGATTATATCCATGAAATTCAGGCATTGATATTCTAGTAATAGCTTATTTTTCTATTACATATTAAATTGATAGCTATTAAAATTTTAAATATTCATCTGTGGACCTTCTAAATTATCTCATGTATTCCCCCCTTCTCAAAAATCAGTATTCCAGTTTGGAAGACATGACCATTTATCTTCCTTCCAGCCATAGGATTTCATGGTTTCCTAGATTTTATATTATATATGCATACTTTATTTGTACATTTTATGTATTCATGCTTTCATATTTATGAGCATAATTATGTATGGCATATGTGATATTGGTGATTAATTTTTAGGTCTGAGTATGGTTGCCACTGTAACAGTGTTTGGTAATAAAAATATATCTATTTCCTCTCATATAAACTGGAACAAAACTGCTTGGCAGCACTTCACTGCTTTATAAATTAAGCACGTTGGGCATTTCTGCTTTAAGTAATGTCTTCATGAGGTAAGATACATTGTAGTCCAAGTTTGTTAACCTTTAAGAAAATAAATTTTTTCACCTATAGGTTCACATGCTTTTCCATGGTTTATCATGTCTTTAAAGATCTGGTTCCCCACCCCCACCTTTTTTAGCCCTATCAACTCCCTCTTTAACTTACATTTCATGTTACAGATATGCTGTTTTGCTCTGGGTTTTCCCTAATCTTCACACTCTCTCTTTCCATTTGTCTTTCCATTTGCCTGTCAACATTCCTTTTCTTGTTTTGATCAATTTTCACTCATTCCATTTCACAGTTATTACGTCTAAGTGCACTTCTTAGATAATCTTTTATTTGCTCACAAGCTAAGTCAGGTATCTTTGCTATGTATTCTCAAATCTCTTTCTACTTTCTCTTTTGTAACATGTAACATACACACTTTCAATTGCTTATTCATTATCTAACTATTTAGTCTATTTGAGAATGCCACCTAAAATGAATTTTTCAGTATATATACTTTTGATGCTGACTTCTTTCACTCAGAATAGCCTGTGAGATTTATGTACATCATTGCATGAATCATTAGTTATTCTGGGCAACCCCTTCAGGTCCCCTCCCACTGTGGGAGCTTTCCTGTCCTCTCAATAAATTCTGCTTTCTCAACTTAAAAAAAAATAGCTATTCTATTTTTATTTCTCAGTTGCATTGCATGGTATTATTTTACCACAATTTGTTTATTGATTCTCCTATTGAAGAACAATAAACTAGTTTCCAGGTTTTGGTGATCATTAACAAAACTGCTATAAACATTCATATTCAGACTTTTGTGGGAACATTAGTTTTCCCACATCACTATCCCCCAGGTTAATTGCCCTGGAGTGGGATTACTGGGTCATAGTGGTGTCTATTTAACTTCATTAGAAACCGCCAAATGGTTTTCTAGAGTTACCGTACCATGCTACATTCCCACCAGCAACGTACAAGAGTTCCTAACGCTTTGAAACCTCATAACCCTTGGTACTGCCAGTATTTTTAATTTTAGCTATTTTTGATAGGTATGTAGTGGTGTTTTATTGCAGTTTTGTTTTACATTTCACTGACTGTTAATGACATATAACATCTTTTATGTGCTTGACATCCATATATGTTATTTGAAAAAAAATACTGTTAGATTTTTTTGTACTTTTTAAGTTGGGTTGTTAGTGTTCTTACTGTAGAATTTTGTTGAATTTTAATAATTTTGAATGCAAATCCTTTGCTAGATATGTGGTTTACAATATGTTTTATACTTTGTAGGTATGTCTTTTTATTCTCTTACTATGTCTTTAATGAAGCAAAACCTTTTTTGCATTCTTAACAAACTTTTTATTTTGAATGATTTTAGATTTATGTAAAAAGTGAAGATAGTACAAAGAATCATCCTTTATTCAAAACAATATTTCCTCTATTATACCCCTATCTTATATTAGTATGGTACATTTATCAAAATTAATGAACTCATGTTAATTCATTAATTAAAGTCTATATTTTACTCAGATTTCATTGATTATTACTTAATATTCTTTTTATCTTCTGGGATCCCATCAAATATACCACATTACATTTAGTCATCAAGTCTCATTAGGCTCCTCTTGACTGTAAAAATTTCTCAGATTTTCATTATTTTGATGACTTTGACAGTTTTGCAGACTGCAGTATTGTTCAGAGATTTTGTAGAATGTCTCTCTACTGGAATTTGTCAGATGTTTTTCTTATGACTAGGCTAAGGTTATTGAGTTTTTGAGAAGGGAGAATAAAGGTAAAAGTACCCTTCCCATCACTTCATAATAGTGCATGATATCAGCTTTGTGACTCAGCCTGTAATCGAGGTGAGTGGATTGCTTGAGCCCGCAAGTTCGAGACCCGCCCGGGCAACTTGGCAAGCCCTCATCTATACAATAAATCAAAAAAATTAGCCGGGCATGGTAGCGCGTGCCTGTAGTTCCAGCTACTTGGAAGGCTGAGATGGAAGGATCGCAGGAGCCCAGCAGATTGAAGCTGCGGTGGCCAGGAGTGTGCCACTGCACTCCAGTCTGGGTGACAGAGTGAGACTCCAACTCAAAAAAAAAAAAAAAAGGAATGCATGATATCAATATGATTTATCGCTGTTCATGTTAACATGAATCATCTGGTTGAGGTAGCATTAGTCTTGTTTCTCTTTTGTAAAGTTCTCTCTTTTTTTTTTTCCTTTTCATAGTTTACTGTTTTTAGGGGATAATTTCACTATATGCAGCCACACTTAAAGAGTGGATAATTTTGCTTCACCTCCTTGAGGACAAAATATGTTCATAAGTTATTTGGAGTTATTTTGCATGGAATATTTGTCTATTCTTATATATTTACAATATATTCATATGTGTGTGCATTTATATCAGTATGGACTCATGAAATATATATATGTATACACTAACTTGGTATACATACATATCTGTAAACATGTCTAAGAGATACCATCTGTATTTATATGAAGCTAAATGGATTCATCTTGATGTCTCGAACTCTAATCCATTGCCACATGGAACATTCTAACTTTCTCACTTGTTTATCTCCCACTTCCACAGGGAAAAACCTGACTCCTACCACTCGCCATATATTTACTCAACTTTATCATCTATAGGATATTTTTAATGTGTAGTTACTAGTGGCTTTATTTTCACAAACTTTATTCATTTCCAACGATACTTCAATCATTATCTTTTTCTCTCACTCCCTTTTAGTAAGGTTGTCTCATTCATTTGTAATGCAGTTAGATCTTTTTTATTACATTCTGCATTATAACCTGGCTACCCTACCAAACTGAATTATTTTCTGTTTTTGCGTTGCATACATGTAGGTTCCCTTTTTGCCTTAAAAATTTCGATGAACATTGACAAATGCAGTGTTGTGTATCATTTATTATAGCATCATATAATTCAGCTTCATTGTTCTTAACATCTAAGCCACTGATCTCCTTACTGTCTCTATAGTTTTGCCTTCTTCAGAATGTCATATAGATGTGATCTAGTGTATAGTATTTCATATTGGGTTTTTTACTTTGCAATATGCATTTAAGATTTACTTATGTCTTTATGTGGTTTGAAAGTTCATTTTTTTATTGCTGAACAATATTTACTATTTGAATAAACCATTTTTTTAAATCCATGAAGCTATTAATTGACATATTGGTTTCTTCAAGTTTTTGGCATTTATGAATAAAGTTGCCATAAATATCTACATGCTGTTTTTTAATGTTAACATAAGATTATGTAACAATCAATTAAATGTCTAGGAGCACAACTGAGGGACCACATGTGAAGTTATGTTTAGTCTTGTAGGAAATTGACAAAATGTTTTTAAAATGTCTACAATTTTGCACTTTCACTAGCAATGACTGAAAGTTCTTATTGCATTAATTCAATTACAAATTATATGAATTATTTTAAATTTACTTATTTGTCACCTTTGTATCTTATTTTGTGTGGAGTCTACCTATCTTTTAATGGAGGTCAATGTCTGTGTGTGTGTTTGTGTGTGTGTGTGTTTCTTTTTTTCAAGAAAGTTACTTTTAGTGTCATGTCTGAGATTTCTCTGTGTAAACCAGGTCATAAACATTTTCACCTATGTTTTTTTCTAAATGTTTTATAGCTTTTTGTTTTGCTTTTAGATTAATATATTACAGGAATAAGGACGTTTTTCTATAAATGAAAAAATGGTAAATATTTTAGGTTTGGGGAGTAACATAGTCTTTGTTGAATATTTTAGATTTTCTTCTCTTTTAAATTTTACAATCATATTTAAAATGTAAAAAATTTCTTAGTTTTATGGTCATACAAAAACTTGCTTCTGTTGGAATCTGGCCCATGGGCAATAGTTTACCAACTCCTGATGTAAGCCATTGTTGGCCAGTTTTGTATAAGCTGTGATACTTAGGTCAAGGTTAATACTATTTGCATATTTTTATTACAATTTCAATTTTCTCAGTATCATTTATCAAAAATATGAGCATTTCTTCATACATTTATTTTTGTATTTTTGTTAAAAATCTAATAGCCCTTTTTGTGTATATCTGCTTTAGGTGTTTTCTGGAATACTTATTCTGTCCATATGTCTGAACTTTTTGCCAAATCCACATTCTTATTCGTATCAATGTGTCTAATATTTTCTCAATTCTACACTTTCTTGATCATGATAGCTTTATAGTAGAACTCAGTACTGAGTAGTGGGATTCTTTACATTTCCATTTTTGTTTAGGGGATTGATTAGTTATTATAATTCTTTTGCCCTTAAATATAAGTAGTGGAATCAGGTTTCTATGTCTACCCAAAATTCTTCTGAGATTTTGACAGGAATCACATTAAATTTATAGATAAAAAATTTTAAAACATTGTCATCTTAAGTCTTTTATGCCATGAAAGCAGTGTATCTATTTACTTGGGTCTTCTATGATTTACTTCACTGGTGTTTTGTAGTTTTTAGGACAAATATTGTATATATGCTTTTTTATCATAAAGATGTGGGGTGCAATTCAGTATAAGGTATACAAACATTGATTATGCAAGTACCCTTGTTGATGAGGTATACCCCTCCCTCCCCTAGCAGTTTCCCTCAACTGCCAATCTCAACCCTCCTTCCCTGAAAGTTTCCCACTACTGCCAGTTCCTTTCTTATAGTACTATAATTGTTCAAGGTCCACTTATGAGTGAGAACATATGGTACCCTGTTCTTTGTTTCTGTGATAGATCACTGAGTATGATCGACTCTAAATCCACCCAAGGTGCTGCAAAGTTCGTATGTTTGTCCTTCTTTATGGTTGCATGATATTCCATTCCATATGTACCACTTTTTTTTATTCATTCCAGTTTCGATGGGCAACATAGTTGGTTCCATGTTTTTCTGATTGTGAAGAGAGCTGCAACAAACATATGTGTGTAGGTATCTTTTTTGTAGAATGATTTGAGTTCCTCTGGGTATATTCCCAATAAGGGAATTGCTGGATCATACGGAAGGTCTTATTCTAATTGACACTTTTGACTTCAGAGTCCATGTTTTTTAAAAGCACACTGGTTCGGGCTTGGTGGTTCAGCCTATAATCCCAGAACTTTGAGAGGTCTAGGCGAGTGGATTGCCTGAGCCCACAGGTTCGAGACCAGCCAAGGCAACTTGGTGAGACCTCATCTCTACAATAAATAAGAAATTAGTTGGGCATGGTAGTGCATGCCTGTAGTTCCAGCTACTTGGAAGGCTGAGGCAGAAGGATCTCCAGAGAGCAGGTTGACGCTGGAGTGGCCTTACTACTGCACTCCAGCCTGGGCGACAAAGTGAGACACCAACTGAAAAAGAAAAGCACCTTGGTCAATTCCTACCAAGGAAGCAATGGAGCTAGGATTGGAATTCAAAATTTTAAATAATTTATTTGCTGTATATTATTATTTTATTCGATTTTAATTTTAATTTTGAAGTTATGGGGTACAATTCAGGATTAGGTACATAAGTGGTCATCGTAAGGTAAAGTTTGGGCCTCCTTTTGGTCCCCACTCACCTGGTTTGAGATCGGGTACCCTTATTGATGTTCTGTGACCCCTTTTCCTTCCTCTGGAAGTTTCTGACTGCTGCCAACGCATTTCTTATACTACTATGGTAAATGTTCAAGGTCTGCTTATGAGCAAGAACGTGTGGTACTCAGTTCATTGTTTCTGTAATAAATCACTGAGTATTATAGAATCCAAATCCATCCAAGTTGCTGTGAGATCCATAAGTTTGTCCTTTGTGGCTGAGTAATATCCCATCATGTATATATACCACATTTTTTTTTATCCAGTCCAATTTTGATAGGCAGCATGGTTGGTTCCATGTGTTTGCTATTGTAAATAGTGCTACAATGAACATGAATATGCAGGTATCTTTTTTGAGAATGATTTCCGGGTATACTCCCAGAAGGAGGTTTGCTGGGTCATGTGGCAGGTCAATTTCTAATTATTTTGGAAATCACCACACAATTTTCCATAGAAGTTGAAATAGTTTGCATTTTTATCAGCATTGTAGAAGCAAGAAGCATTCTCTTTTCTCCATATCTGCACCAGCATCTGTTTTTTTTTTGTTTATTTGTTTTGTTTTTAATGATGACGTTATTATTGGGGTTAGGTGGTATCTCAATATGGTCTTGATTTGCATTTCTCTGATGCTTTGATGATTAGTGAGGCTGAGCAATTTTTAATGTGTCTGTTGGCTTCCCATATGTCTTCTTTCGAGAAATGTCTATTCATGTTTTTGTCCACTTTTTTTTTCTTTTTTTTTTCTTTTAATCAGTATTTTTATTATCATATTGTGGGGTACAGTTAAGGATTAGGTATACAAATATGCTTCGTTCAGACACCCTTGGTGATAAGAGGTGTCTCCCCGTCCCCAGACAGATATTGAGTATCATTAATCCCATCCCCCCTCCCCTCCCCTCTGCGTAATTTCCCACCACTGTCATTTTCTTATAGTATTACGTTGGATGTTCAAGGTTCACTGTATGAGTGAGAACATGTGATACTCCGATCTTTGTTTCTGTGAGAGGTCACTCAGTATTACAGATTCTAGTTCCATCCAAGTTGCTGCGAAATCCATGCTTTTGCTCTTTTTTATGGCTGCATAGTATTCCATCGTGTACATGTACCACATTTTTTTAATCCAGTCCTCTTTTGATGGACAACATGGTTGCTTCCATGTTCTTGCTATTGTGAACAATGCTGCGATAAACATAACATGTGCAGGTATCTTTTTTATAGAATGATTTGAGTTCTTCAGGGTATATTCCCAGTAGGGGGATTGCAGGGTCATATGGGAGGTTGGCTCTGCTTTCTTAATATTAGGTTTCATTACATGACTTGCTCTGGCCAACTAAATACAAGTGGAAATGTCATGTGACTCTTCCACATAGAGACATAGGTGGAAATAATAGACACTGGGGACTCCAAAAGGCGGGAGAGAGGAAGGAGAGTGAGAGTTAAAAAATCACCTATTTGGCATTATGTTCATGACTTGGGTGATAGATTCACTAGAAGTCTAAACCTCAGCATTATACAATATACCCATGTAACAGATATGCACCTCTACCCCCAAACCTAAAGTAGATACATGAATGAATGAGCTAATATGCAAGCCATCACATCTTTTTTCGATTGGCAAAGTAATTGCAGAAGGCTGTGTTGGGATGAAGCCTCCATCGACCTGGTTCCTTATGGACTATGATAAGCCAAGTCCCCTTTATGATCCATGCTAGACACATAGTCAGAGATGCATCTGTTTTGTTGTAAGCCAGTGAGATGTAGGTATGGTTTGTTATCACAGACTAACTTACTCCAATACATCCCATCAATGTAACTACTTGCACTATTCCATTTTAACTTGGTCCATACTCAGTGCCTCTCTCCCCACATTCCTGCTTTTAGCTGGAGACATCATCACTATCTATCGACTGATTTCACCCTAAGAAACCTGCTCTTTTCAAGATTGTGGATAAGAGAATCTTTCAGTATTCAGAAGCTACCCACTTACCATTCAATGCTTCTCCCACTGTGTTGGGAGAATCAGCCTCAATAGTTTAGAAAGATTCATGCCTCATTTTATTGAAAAGGGAAATCAGTGCATTCCCTTTGTAGATGGTGTGACTGAATAATTCATTGAAAGCTTCATTATCTATAATTGTGATAACACACACTTTAAAATAAAGTATTGCACATATCAAATATCCCTGATACATTTCCGAGCAAATATGTGCACATATGTAATCAGCTGTGGTAATCAACCGCACATCAACAAAGAATCAGAGTGTTTCAGGGGTGTAAAGATGCCGTTACAGTGAACAATCATTTGGCAGTGTGGCTTATTTTAATAGACACATCACTTTAAAATAAGTCTTCACCATCTGCTGCAGCCTCTAATTACAAATGCAACAAGAACATAATTCACAATTGCATCATTAAAAAGTAAGACATAAGGGATTTAATGCATGCCTATGTCCTTTTTTAATGCAGCAGACGTCTGTTCATCTTGTGTTTCAGGCACAAATTGGCGGTAAAACTTTCTTTCCCTCCATGCTGAAATTTCCCAGAGTAGAATGCTGCAGGAGACAACAGGAAATCCGTATAAGGGTGCTTAATTGTTATAAATATTCATAGGCTATAATCCCATCGATATTAGATTTACTCGTCAACACTGTTTTTCACATGCAAAAAAATAAAACCCCTATCTTTAAACAATTTACATAGGAAGATTTTTTAAAAGTCTATTCAGCAAGAAGTACAGATAAAATAACTTCATCTGACGAATGTAAGTAGCTTAGAAATGCATGTCTTTCTATAATAAACTAATCTTTCAGCAACCCACATTTCTAATGTTGTTCAAAACTGCATTGATAATCCAGGCCTGTCAGGCCCATAATTAGTATAGTACTAAAGCATCGTGTTTAAGGTTAGTCTTCTATTTTTTCTTCCAGATGAAATGCTAATGATTTAGAGCATAAATAGGGAAAGATATGCCCTGGCATAAACTATCAATTTGGAAGTTTGAACTTGCAAGATTGTCCCTCCTAGATACTTTGCCTGATATAAGGGTATTCTTTACCAAACAGATGAGAGTCATAATTGTGACCTTGAGGTCTAAATAGCAATATTATTAAATTAAAATATAGTATACTCAGTTTTGCCTTTAAAAATAAAAACAATAATACGATTTATTTTTTAAACATGAAAATAAACACTTAACTTTATTTCAGTCACTATAGAAAATTTGACAGAATCACATAAAAGAAAAAACAAGTAAATGCATATATGTGTGTGTATGTGTGCATATAGTTACATGATTCATTTAATAATTTCTGTTCCCCAGTGAATATCATTAATAGCTTAATTCAGCCCTGGTAGATGCCCTTGTTTATGGCATCATCCCACAATAGTTGATATTTTTAAGTGAGATATATGACTATTTTCTAAGCTAAGCAGAGAGAAAAAGAGTCATTGTTTTCCTGGTATGGTAGCATACATGCACAAAGCTTTATGATTTCCTCCAGGTATTTTGTTTCATAGTATGCCAACAGGTGGCATATATTCCATTCCCCTGCACTCCTAAAGGTTTTCAAATATTCTAACCACAAAATTATATGCTATATAATCTGTATCTAACATTCAGCCAAGAGATAAACAGCAATACCTTAGAATTCCTGGCACTTGAGTCTGAAAAATGCATTAACCTCATCCACAACTTTCTGAGACGTTAGCTTGGGGTACACTCACTGCTATATTCAGTCTCCTAGCATTTCCAGGGTTTTGATGACTGCAATTACTTGATAACAGTCTAGAATTCTCTTTCAGTTCCTCTTTTGTTCACAGCCTCTTCCACATACTAGATATCTTTGCTTCTCTTTCTTGGATGCCATGGTCCTATGGTTACTGCCTCCCACATGATACCCACATGCTATGGGAGCAGAAAAGGCAGAGTAGCTCTCCCAGGCATCAGAAGGAAAGCTACCTACGTTGTTACTGATGGTCGCCATCTTGTTTTCATTCATGATAATTTTTTCCTGTCTTGATCAGAGTCACTTCTGTGATGCTCCAATGGGCCTCTCTTCTTATTTAGTCTCCCATCTATCACACTCAGTCATACGATTTTCTGCATTTTTCATATATCTGTATATACAGCTTGCATCAAAGATTCTTCCTTCAGAAAAACCCATAATCACAATTTTGCTATCACAAAGGATGATTTTTACCTCCTAAATCTTTACATTCTTTCCCCTTTGGAATGAAAACTTTTGTTATTCTAAATTTAAACCAACAATCTTTAGTAATCATACCAGCAACCATTTTATTGACAGAATTATACATACAAAAAAATCATTGCTAAAAAAATATTGGAGTTACAAAACTTATGCCATAGGAACACAACAATTTTTAAAACATTTAGACAAAACTAAAGTTTTAATACTAAAATGTAAAGCACCTTCTCAGCAACATTTTATCGTTCCATTTTCCATATTTTACTCTCTTACCAAAGAGCAAAACAAAATTTTAAGATGTCATAGAATCATAGAAATATGAGCTTAAAGAAATCCTTGAGCGTACAAAGTTTCCTAACTCGCCTTCATGTCTTTGGTCAGAAAGGAATGCACCTAAATCACCTCAGAATGATAGCTGTCTGCATACTATACTTTTTCTAAAAACTTCAGAGACAGTTCCTTTCCACCACTCCTCTCCATACTTCTACACTCCCTCACCTCCCCAATCTGTGGTCATGTATTTCAGGGCCTCCCAGCACCCTTTGGACAAGTTCTTCCTAAGATCCCTGCTGCATTCAGACCTTTCTTTTTATCTGTGGAAAAGCAGAACAGCTATCCATTCTTCAGCACATTAGCCTTTCCTGTACTTCAAGATTTATTGATTGAGATTCCTCCATCATTTTCATTTCACTGATTTTATTTGGTCAACATCAATCCTTTTCCTTACAAAGTTTATAAACATATTTTTAAAATCAGGTTTTTTCCACCATATCAAATTTTAACAGTGATGGCTCCTGTCATTTTGAGTTTCCTTTACATCTAGAAAGTTCCATTTTCCTAGATCAAATTTTGCACATCTAAATTTTGTCAAGAAAATTTAATTTTGCTATCAATTTTTTAAGCCAGTAACAAATTCTACCATGAGTTGTTTTAGTTGTTGTCAGTTTTATTTTGTTGCCATCATTTCAACTAGTAATAGCGATTATGAATTTAATAAAAGAAAGACAGCTTAGCTAACCCCTGAGAAAACTGTCAGCACTTTTTGTGAGGCAGAAACAAAGGCAAAAAGTAGGATATAAAAAAGAGAGACAGATGACAAGAGGAGAGACCCTCAAGGATATAGAAACAAAGACCCACACCAAGAAGCAAACCAAGAGAGAAGCTACAGCAGCTTTATTATTATTATTATTATTATTATTATTATTATTATTATTATTAATTGGTGTCTCACTCCGTCACCCAGGCTGGAGTACAGTGGCACACTCACGGCCACCCCAGTGTTGACTCGCCGGGCTCAGGTGATCCTTCCACCTCAGTCTTCTAAAAGGATGATTTATCTTCACAGTAAGCCATAAGCTGTATGTAACTGCTTTTTGCTGAGTCACTTCTTGCTTCTTGTGGGCTTTTACTTTAGGTGGGTTTTTTCATTTGAACTTTGACAGGAACCAATTAGAACAAGATCTTATAAGCCAATTGACAAATAGGACATGCAAATGAAGTAAGTTTGTCATACTTATGTTAACCAATTAATAGATAGACCACACAAATGAACTAGCCAGATAACCCAATCAATGTACAGCATGTAGACAATGTCCAGGAAAGTGATATAACCTCTGGAAGTACCCAGGTTATGAGGAAACAGGGAGGGACTTGTGTTGTAGGGCTCTAATACTCTAGCTGAAACTGTTTCAGTGTGCCTGCTCATCTGAGGGACACCCGTTCTTGCAAGAGCATTATTTAAAAGCTGCTTCATTCTACTGGTCTCTGAGTATTTTAGTTGTTTTTGGACAACCAAGTCTGGAGGTGGGGGTGTCCCCTAGAATCCCCATTTCTAGCACTTTCAAGTAGCTGGAAGTACACATGCCTGGCTAATTTTTTTTTTTTTTTTTTTTGGAGAAGCAAAGTCTCACCACGTTGCCCAGGTTGGTTGCAAACCCATGAACTCAGGCAATCCTCTCGCCTCAGCTTCCCAAAGTGCTGAGATTACAGGCTTGTGCTTTATTATATTAACAGCTCAGATCCCAAATACATGGTGTTGTCAAAACATTCTCCAGCCAAATGATTTCAGTTTTGTTACATGCTTTCAATTACTGCCCAGTTTCATAAAATTCTATTCTAAGTTAAAAGGACTGAATCTGAATATCGTACTCTAAAAAAGGTCCGGTCAGTGCACTACAAAAAGAAAAATTTGGTCTTGGTTTTCAGTCACCCATTTGTTCATTCATTCACTCACTAAACAAATAATGAGATGCCCCCAAGGTACCAGGTATCTTGCTCAGTACTAAAGACACAGGCATATGGGAAATAGTTTAAATCCTTGCCTATTCTCATGGGCAAGATGGACCACATGTTGTGATAGATAAATGAATTAAAATATACCAATTGTGATCAATGCTTTGAAGGAATAAACAAAGTGATGAGGCAGAGTCTGTGGGAAGGAAAGCCTCTGGGAGGGAGTGAAATTGGAGTTGAAACCTAAAAAGTAAGATGCTCAGAGCTAGGAAATGATGGAGTAGATGGCAAGCACCCTGAGGCAGGGAAGGACTGGGGAAGCCTAAGGAACAGACAGAAGGTGGGCATGTTTGGAGCAAGTGAACTATTCCAAAATAAGATATCTCACTCTAGCCGGGCTCAGTGGCTCATCCTGTAATCCTGCGCTTTGGGAGGCTGAGGTGAGTGGATTGCCTGAGCCCATGGGTTCGAGACCCGCCTGGGCAACTTGGCGAGACCTCATCTCTACAATAAATCAAAAAATTAGCCGGGCTTGGTAGTGCGCGCCTGTAGTTCCAGCTACTTGGAAGGCGAGGTGGAAGGATCACCCGCTTCCGGCCACTGCACTCCAGTCTGGGTGACAGAGTGAGACTCCAACTCAAAAAAAAAGATATCTCACTCTGTAAGTGTGCATTGGTCAATAACACAATGTTGATTTTTTAATAAATTTAAAATCAAAATGTTCAACACAAATATTAGAATACTAAAGTCAGAAAATTAGTTTTAGTTTTCCACCCAGCTGGTTTTCAATTCACCTTAAGTACTCAAAACCAAAAAGAAAAAAATTAAAAATTATGTAAGTATGCAAGTGATATTTCATATTAACAAGTCTAAGATTACATTTTTTAATCTGTTTGAGGGATAATTGGAGGTCTGCTCTTGCTCGAAGTTCCTGAAACATAATTTTCCCCATTGGTTTAACCCAGTATGTAAAGCCCTGAGGAATATTTCAGCAACAAAGACCTTCCCCCATCAAACACAGGAAGAAAACTAACTTCATTTCCTCTTGTTCCTTCCTGCCACAAATCTACCTTCATATCAGAAGATAAACTGACCCCCAAACACAGGTGTAATTCAATATTCTATTTCAAATGCCATCAGATTTGAAACCCAAGTAATTAACAGCTCACCAGGGCCCCTATTGAAATAAAACCAACTTTGATCCTATTCCCAAATCCCTTGCCAAATGGATGGGCAGCTCGACCTCCTCTGCTTTCACATTAATTGAAATGAAGAACTGTATCAGAAGCATGCTGTATGCAGGAGAGCAGGTTACAAGGGGGGTGTGTTTTTCAGCTTGATTATTAGAGGAGCTAATTTGAGTGTTGGGTTAGGATAAATATTGACATGCACAATTATCCTCCATCCTGAACTAAGCCAGCATCTTGGCTCTCTGGCATCTGGGAGGAACAGAGACATATGAGATGTGATACATGGTAACTTTAAGGTACAAACCTCTGGTTTTTTTATTTTACCTCAGAGAAGGGCCATATTTTATTCAATATTTTACTTTTTCTCTCTCTCTTCCTTTCTTTCTTCCTATCTTTCTTTCTTTCTCTCTTTCTGTCTTTCTTTCTTTCTTTCTTTTGGTCTGGATCTCATTCTGCCATTGAGGCTAGAGTGCAGTGGCTCAATCAGAGCTCACCACAGCCTCAGCCTCCTGGGCTCAGGCAATCCTTCTGCCTCAGCCTACTGAGTATCTGGCACTATAGATGTGTACCACCACACTGGACTAATTTTTTATTTTATTTTACTTTATTATTTTTTAAAGACAAAGGCTTGCTGTGTTTCCTTGGCTAGTCTTGAACTCTTGGGCTCATGCAATCCTCTTGCCTCGGCCTTCCATACTGCTGGGATTACAGGTGTGAGCCATGTAGCCTCTAACATTTTGATATTCAGAGAATGACCTTCTGATCCACTGGATGAGTATAAGCAAACTAAGTATATACAACAGAATAATTTCCAGCAACTTGTTCCCCCTTTGTTCAGATGCTTTGATTATCCATAGTGGTTTTCGTAGCATGGTCTTAGCAGTATATCAATTTTATTTATAGAAGCCACTTGGATGAGGTCAAAGGGTCCCTAATGATTAATCACTTTTAAATAGATAAACGGGGGGACATAATTAATGGCCACTGGTACCTATCATACAATAATAGTGACCATTTGTTGAACTCTTACTTTCTATTAGACACTGTACTAATTAGCCCAGGCTGTTTCCTTTCCAGCCTCTGCTCGTAATCACTGCTTCAACAACAGGACAAGAGTCAGGTTTGTTTCCAGCTCTATCACATTCTAGTCTGCAACCTTGCACAAGTCACTGTACCCTCTCTGAGCCTCACTTTCTTCTGTTCTAAAATGTAGATTAAAAAACTTACCCCGAGAGCCATTGTGTAGGTCAATTAAAATTTTAATATACATAAAGTATTCTTAAACAGCAATGTTCTACCTGAGTATAGTACATACTTATTACCAATTGTTGTTTGTGAAATACTACAAACGACCAAGTAGTGAGCTCGACCCTTTATAGACATTCTCTCCAATCCCCATACAACCTGAAGAGTAAGTATTATCCTCACTTTCCAGAGAGGAAAAATGAATGTGCGGAAAGGAGAAATATCTTGCCTGAGGTTTAGCCAGAATAACATCTTCTGTCAATGATGCTAAAATATTCTTACAGATTAAACCAGCAAAAGATGAGATCAGTTTGAACACTTTTTAAGTTCTCAGAAATAATCTGCAAATGTTGCATATATGTGATCACACTGTGTGTACATAAAATGAATGCACATCTGTAATCCATACATTAAGCTGCCAATCATATATAAACAAAGTAAAATGTGTGCACAGGGAGTGAAAAGTCTTTGAGTCAACGGGTGTCTCCTTGTCTTCTGAAGTTCAATTAAGTAAAATTAGCATGTGCCAAGATGAATAAGGTGAACGACTGGGGTTGTAAATTTCCCCAACATGTCAAAGTTACAGCAACACCTGAGTGAGAGATGGTATCTTTCCATCCATTGGGGCTATTTGTAGCTTTACAAATGGTCTTAGTCCTTCTTAAGTTAGGTAGCAGCATAATGGAACTAGTTGACAATATCTGCCTAGTTGTTTCCATGGTCCCTGTAGAGTTTAACAACATGTTATACTTTCTTCTTCAGAATTCTCAAAGTCTAAGTGAGGGTGTATCAACTAAGAAAAAGAATTGCACATAAATTATGTCATTCTAGGAGATGTATCTATAGGTATCAAGGTTCCCCAAGCAACTTTATGAATTATCTATTATCTGTATTAGTCAAGAAAGACTAGCCCAGGCTGGGAAAACAAACCCTAAAATCCCTGTGGCTGAATACAGAAAAAGTGTCTTTCCTACTTATGCAAAATCCTCTTCTGACTGGAGCAAGTCTCCATGGCAGCAAACCTGTTTTCTTCTTGTGGCTTTGCCGTCTTAATATGAAACCTTCACAATCAACAAAGCAGAGAAGAAAAAGCTGGAGGGTCACATAAGACCTGGTCACTGCACTAGCCTAGAAGTGACACATTACACTCATTTCATTAGCTGGACCTAGTCACATGACCCTGCCACCAGAGACCGGGAAATCCCATCCTCAGCTACCAAAAGAGGAAGGAAGAACCAGAGAAAGCACTCCCATCCCTTCCACCACTTAATTCCATATGCAAAGGCACTGTGCTAGGTGCTGAGATCCCAGGACAAATTAGACCCAGTTCCTGCCCATGAAGAGTTCACATCCCTATAAAAGAGTCAGGAATGTACAGAGTTTACCATAAAAACAAGGCACACTGTGATTTGTTCTATAATCCAGCAATAAATACAGAGTGTTGGAAATGCAGAGCAAGGAGTAATTAATTACAGTTGGGCAAAAGAGAATATTTTACAGATCAAATAGCGTTTGAGTGGAAAGAAAACTAATTTTTGAATGGCTTTCAACAAAAGTGTATTAGGACAATATCTGAAATCAGAAAGGCAGCATAGTGTGTTGCTGAGCTTCTCAAACTCTTTCCCAGAATGGCCCCCCACAGCAGAGAGGAATAAGTAGGCACTAGAAGCAAGTCCTGCATCTGTGTGACCCATCTCACCCTTGCAGGGAGTCCCAGGTGTATAATAAAAATGTGTGCAAATTAATATAGCTCTTTGTTTTAAACCAAACAACACCCTTTCCCCCATTATGAAAATCACAAGTTAAATTAATAGTGAGTTAACCTCATTTTGTTCTGATTCCTCATACTCTTAGCCCAACCCTGCATGCCATGGACTCTTTTGTCAAAAGCACTGGCTGGAAATGGTCTAGAGCCAACATTACTGCCCTGACTCTGCCAAGAATGAGCATCGTGGCTTTTAGAGAGCTCACTTTACTTCTCTGCACCTCAGTTTGTCTACCTGGACAATGAGATATTACAGATACCACTTTCTTTTTTGTTTTGTTTTTGTTATTGTTCTTGTTCGTTTCATTTTTTGTTTTGTTTTTTGTTTTTGTTTGAGGTGAAGTCTCACTCTGTTGCCCAGGCTGGAGTGCAGTGGCACACTCATGGCCACCCCAGCCTCAACCTACTGTACTCCAGCGATCCTTCCACCTCAGCCTTCCAAGTAACCAGGACTACAGGTTCATGCTACCATGTCCGACTAATTTTTTATTTATTGTAGAGACGAGATTTTGCCAAGTTGCTCCGGCTGGTCTTGAACCCACGGGCTCAGGCAATCCACTCACCTCCTAAAGTGCTAAGATTACTGGCTGAGCCACCGTGTCCAGCCCAGATACCATTTTCAAAGTCTCTTTCTGTAATATGTTTCTCCATAATGATAGTATGACTTTGAAAAAGTGTGCAGCAGATGCATAAAAGCCCATCAACAGTTTAGTTGGATGCTATGAATTAGCTCCCTAGACCTCTATGCCACCATCCTTTCAATTAAAGAAGTTGAAAACCAAAAAGTATGTTTCCCACACCCTCCCGCAGTGAGGGATCGGCCTGGAGCCTAAATGCACTCCTAAAAGATTTCTAAGGCAGGAGTGAGATGGTGACCACCAGCCTGCCCTTCCACACTGCTATCACCCTGGCAAGCATGGTTCAGCAAACATGAGGCTTTCCTGCAACAGCATGCCAGTGTTCCTCCTCCAACCTCCTGGAGGAGGTGGTGGCAGTGATGACTACTTCTTGAGGGAATGTGCTCTTGAAATACCAGCAGTGGTAGTTTCAGAGGTAGTGGCTCTTCTGGGGGGTCAGTTCTATATTTTTCTGGAAGTTGTTTCTGAAAATCTAGCCTGGTAGTACCTGCTCAGGGGATTTTTTTAAGCACTTTATTCCTTCTATTAAATGTCCTTCTGCTTAAAATACCTGAAGTGGTCTCTGTTCAATCCATTAACTAAACAGTTTTCAATCCTCCTGACCTTTCTTGACCTCAGACTCCCCAGTCTATGGAGGACAGTAAACTTGAAAAGGAATTAGCTCTTGGAATGTGTCTGGGGCACCTCAGGAGCCAACCCCAGGTTTAAGAGATTTCCTCTTATTTCATCCACAGGTATGAATAAGGAAAGTAAAGACAAGAAACCCCCGTAGCAGAGTTCTGGGGAAACTATCCACTCCAAATGAAAGGGAGCAGGATGCATATGCCCGACGTGAGACTGCACACAGAAGAGCATGTGTCCTAGACCGCCCTTAGCTTAGACTGCTCTCGGTCTAATGGTATCGTTAGGACATATCTTCCCCATGCTCGAGACATTCAGCTGGAATTGGTGAGACCCCCAAGGAAGCAGGAGGACTTTTTGGTTCTGGGGACAATGGCTAACTTTAATGTTTTCTTCAAGAAGGAAGCTGAGCATATAGGGGAATGGCAGACGTGCTAGCAAATGAACCATGAGGAACATTATTTCCAAGACCCAGCAGGTGGTGGGGAGGCAGTAACAAAGACTCAATAACTAGGGGAAAGCCTCTGAGAAGAATACTGGTAAAAGGACAAGCTGCGGTCCTGAGGCCAGAGGAGTTGTCGTCCAGATTCCATGGTCTGACAAACAGAAGTGACCATACTCAGTCTCCAGCCAGCGTCTCATAGACCAAGATGACTGGTAGCAAGACTAGGTTCCTCTTCAGGGCCTGATAGAAGAGGAAGAAGGAGAACACAGCACACAAGAGAATAAGAAAACTTTCTGTCCCCATGTTAATGACAATGAGAGATCTGCGAGGACACTCAAAAGACTGTGATTGTGTAGGAACGCTAGTCTTCCTAGGCAATCTGCCAAGGAAATATTGTGATGGTTTCTAGAAAGTAACCTCTTTCCTTATCTCTGATTTCACAGGACTCTTGAAATGAGATTGGTAGGATATGTTCTTTCCTCACCCAACTTAAACCATGGTCCTGCCTGGAAAAGCCACCTCTGAAACAAAGGAGTTCTTTGGTCCGTTCTGGTGAGGAGTTGTTCAGTGTTGTCTAGCCAGCCACTGTGTAGTTCTTGAGCACCTCCAGAAGTTTTATGTATGTGGGAGCCACTGATGATGAAGAAGCCACTGCAGATGAAGAAGTTTCTGTGGGGCTTTGGGTTTCCCCAGCTACCTTCCTAACACCCTACACCCGAAAGTTTGAATGCTGCAGAAGCTCAAGGTGCTGTTGCTGATACAAGTGGGTCCAGGCTTCATTTCTGGTGTTGATTAAACTTCTTTCCAAGTTTTCCATCTCCTTGTAGAACATGTCTTTAGATTCCCGGCTCCAAGTCATTTGGGAACTTTCCAACTCCCACAGGCACAAAACTGGCTACCCAGTGCTGTCATCACTCTAAACTCTCTTCTGTCATCTGTCTGTGAGCACTGTCTATGACCTGCCTTTTAGCTAGACCTTAACTCCATGGGTTCATGTAGAATTTGACTCAGTCTATTTTCCCAAATCTCTTAGATGCCTGTTTTTCACAGCATGTCCTCTCAGAGAGCACCAAGTGGTTCGCAGTGGCCAACTCATGTGTGTCCCATCCTGGACACCATGCCAGAGCAGCGATGGGGTGCTGAGAGTGAACCTGCAAAGTGCAGAGGCTTACACACCTGAGTACCACTCTGGAGGAACACAATGGTGCAGGGTAGGGGGTACTTGGCAGAGTCAGGACACCTGTGTAAAGGCTTGACTTGGCAGGTCACCTAACCTCTCAGTTCCTGCACTAGAAACTCAGTTTCTTCCGTTAGGACCACATGAACAAAGATGTCGATTTTTGAGTCCTAATATCCCATGTTAACAAAATAGGAGTGTGAGAAAAATAGGAGTTTCCATGTTTCCTGGGAATGGTTTATAAGATCACGCTTATTGGGTCCAAATATCAGGTAATCAAATCGGATGAAATATATCCTGGATTCAACCAGATGAAAACAGAAGTACATCATCTTTTATACAAAATAGCAATAGCAGCTTGGCTTTCTGAAGGATCGCATGCTTTCAAAACACTTTTGAGTACATTTATCTCATTTAGTCTACTTTATTCTGTAGGATAGATGAGGAAACTGGCTGGAGGCTGTACTTCAGGCTCTTTGTCTCCACTGTGTTTTACACAGCAAGAGCTTTGGGATTGAAATTGTATATTTGCTTCTGCTCCAGATTTCTGCTGGTTTCAGACCTGTGATTGAGAGTTCTTGTTTCTCTTGTGCATAGAAAACATTCTCAAGGAATTCCTCCATTACAGACTGAACTCCACTGGAAGCCCTGCCCATCTTCAGCCACCAGAAAGGTAGGATTCTATCTGAGAAAAAGCATCCTGAGGGAGTACAAGACAGATAATTGAGGAAAGTTCACATGTTTCTGCCTTAGACCGGGTCTCCTGTAGGAAGCTTAAGAGGAAGACCAAAAAAGAAAAAAAGAAAAAAAAAAAAAGAGGAAGACATACACTCTGGAAGAAATCATGCTAAATCACTTAGATATCAAATTCCCAACCAATTACAATCCCCCCAAAGAAAGGTGGGTCTCCCTCTCTCCTCCCCGACCCCTCTCTCTCTCTCTTGAGTTGGAGCTTCACTCTGTCACCTTGGCTGGAGTGCAGTGGCATGATCACAGCTCAACGCAGCCCCTACCTCTCGGGTTCAAGCAATCCTTCCACTTCAACCTCTTGAGGAGCTGGGTCTGTGGTCATGCGCCACAGCGCCTGACTAATTTTTTTTAATTATTTCTTTTTCTTGTTGTTGTTTCGTACAGACAAGTTCTCACTACGTTGCCCAAGCTGGTCTCAAACTCCTGGACTCAAGCAATTATCCCTCTTCAACCTCCAAAAGTGTTGAGATTATAGGCATGAGCCACTGCACGTGAGGTTTCTCATTTTATCTTGAGCTGAGACACACACTTCCCCTGGGACTCTTCCCCTCCTGGTGCCCATCTGACTCAATTAGATCCTTGCATTTCTCGCTCCCACTCCTTCATTCATATTCTCCCCACTAGCTCCCTTTTCTTCTTCCTTTCTCTCCTTTTACTATGCTCTCATAATGTTTCTCCCTGTTGCTCCTTCTTCCTTCCCTTTTCTCCCCCAAGGAGCAGATAAGCCTGTGTTTTAAGCCTGGGTGCCATTAATGGGGATTAGAAGCTTAGAAAACAAAATAATTTACAACACCAGCATCTGCCTTCCATGGAATTCTCTTGTTTATTTCTTCTTAACCAGACTCAGATAGTGGATTATACATTTAGTTTGCTGTTTTTCTGTCTCAGGGAAGTCTTTAAAGGAGTGTCCTGTTGTCGTGCACATTTCATTATTCACTGTTGCTTATCCTGCTACTTATGTTTATTGTTGCCAAATAATTCTACAAATTTCTCAGTAATGGGCTAGTTAAAGCCCTTCTACAGTCTCTTCTTAATGAAAGTCCAATCTTCCCTGTGTTGATAGAATCATCTTTTATTCATGTGGATAAGTTGGTGAACTCTGTTTTTAAAATGTCCTCAGACTTCCCCTTATAGCCCATTCTCAGGGTGTTATCTCTTGGCCTTTGACTTATCTGAAAAGGAAGCCATGTAAAAAGGACATTATTTGTGTTTTCATAACTCTTCTGGCATAAATACTTGTTTTTATTTATTTTTTAAATAGCTGTTGTGGAGTTATTATTCAAACTTAGTCATAAAAAAAGGCAGAGAATCCTAGTATATCACAGTGGGCACTTACCTATTCATGCATCCATGACATCTGAGGTCTATGATAGATCAGTAAGATTATAAAAGACAGCATTTCTTTGTGAAGTTTTGAATTTGAACAACGCAATCCCTCTGGCCTTGCTTTCCCCAGGGGTTTACGGATGGCTAGTTATAGGGCCCCCAAGAGACCAAACTATCTGACCTAATGGTCAATAGGAGTGGCAGTCTTCATGCGTTGGCAAAGTCAGTCTCCGTGGCTTGCAAATTTTGAGACAACTAATAATGATCCTAATTAAGATCACAGAGAACTCAGTACTCCAGTTATTCAGCAACTTTGGTATGGAGAGTACTACACACACGTGTGTGCGTGGTGAAAAGTTCCACGTGCTGCAAAGAGGAAAACCTGGATCCCAATTTCTTCCCTGGGAAAACTTTTCAGCATAGCCAAAATAACCAATAGAACTGCAGGAGTGTACACATCAACATTACATTTTCTGAAATTATGCAATCTGAATCAACAATTGTGACTGTGCCAAATTGGTAAATTACACATATTAACAATTTTTAAGTAGAATAATTTCCTTCTCACTCACAATGAATGCAGATGCTGGTTCAATTTATAGATTTTACCTGGCCCACTGGTACACACCTAAAGATTTTCATTTTAAAACCATACAAAGATTATGAACAAAGAATCTTTTACCTCCTCAAACTGCTAGTTCCTAATAAAAATATTTTTTCCAAAATAAATCTTCCACCAAGCAGAGGTGGTTTTTATTTTGCTTTACATTCCAAAAAGGTGTTATTTCTAAAGTATAGTATGTTAACAAGAACACTGCCTTGGACTTGAGCCACTCGCTTCCATACAGAGTGCTTTCATATTTATTACCTCATTTTTTTATTTCGATTCACACAAGTCCATGAAACAAGTACTATCATCTTCTTCATTACACAGATGCTTGATCTGAGGGTTGAAAACATGCCTAGCATGCCCAGGGCCTCAGAGTTAGTTAGAGCAAAGCTGAGACACCCATCCCAGGCTCTCTGACTTGAAATCCGGGACTCATTCCACTCGGCCATCTCCCTCCCTAGTAAATGTTATAATGAAGTTCCACTTTGGCAATAAGTGTGGTAAGCAGGATACCTAATGCCTCAAATCAACTCAAAGGGCTCTCTCTCTGCTGCTTTAATAGCTGTCAAAAACAGGCACATAGCCAAAAAATGAGCAGGACCTTGAACTATCTGAAAGATGATAGGAGATTCCTAGGGGTAAGGAGATAATACCCATCTCCTCAACTCTTGAGTCTTTCCAATGGTGATTCACATTTCCAAGGCCACACTACAGACTTAATGGCAGACCCTGAGACTTCTGCAGAGAAGGCAACTCATCATTTTAAAGCATGGTCAGAAATCTGTAGAAGTCAGAGATCAGGGGAACAAAACAAAGATTCTGACCACCCAATCATCAAACGATCATGGCTGACTAGTTCCCTGCATTCCTGGAGAGGTAGAGGAGATATATTTTCCCCTGTTCTTTAGCCAGTATCTCAAAGGTAATAGTCAACATGGCTTGGTAGTAATTGCCATCCATACATATATATCTCAAGAGATGAGATACAAAAATAAGAGATATGAGCACATAAATAAAGAAGTAACTGTTGACAGCTGCATACAGAAACAGATAAAAGAAATTGAAGGAAAGAAAAGTCATGTCTTAAAAGCTTAAGGGCCTGACAGAAGAACATTAGGGTATTGGTTGAGATGAAAAACTACTTGTGTCTAGGCTAATGTGTAAATGCAATTTTCTGGCACTTCTTCTTCAGGCAGGTTAAACCCAAAGCCAATCTATCTTCCCTAAGCCCTGACTATCTCAAGAATCTAAGTTTTTTATACTTCCAAGGCAAATATGGCAGTGATTAGTGCTTAATATCAAGTATATTACATTAGTCTGAATCTGTCCAGTTGCAAGTGACAGAAAACTAACTCGAAAACTCTGAAATTTAATGGGCACTTGAAGCCAGAAAGTCCAGAGGAAAAGTTGGCTTCCAGAACAATGGAATATGAGCACTTTTTTATTAGCTCACTCTCATTTATACACGTGTTTCTCCCTCTCTCTCTCTCTCTCTCTCTCTCTCTCTCTCTCTCTCTGCCCACCCCCACCCACTGCTTCTCTTTGTGTGTTGTCCTCAGTTTTTCCTTCTTATAACACATCCTCCATGACTGAGTCTAGGCTGAGAGGGTCCTAGGGAACACACAGTTAAACAACTCCAGGCTTACAGCAGCTCAGTTAGCAAACCAGGAAAAAAAGAGAGTGTGTCTGTACAAAAATTCCTCAGAAAAACTCTCATTGACTTGGTTTGAATCTCAAATCCATCCTGGGCCAATCATCATAACCAAAGACTTGGGGTACTATGATTATCTGGTCTCTGTCACATGACCACCCCTATGTGCTATGCTGACTGCAATTGACTACATCACTAGAATCATATAAAATGGCCAAAGGGGACCTCATCTCCACCCACTCACTCCCATTGAAAGAAGGAGTAATAATATCAGAATCATACATGAAGAAATTCAGAGAAAAACAGTGCAATCTACAAATTACAGTCAAAACTTGGTTCATTCTGGTTTTTCAGATTGTGCTTGCCAATGGAAAATAAAGGACTATGATACTAATGCATGCAGCTTGAACTTGTCATGCATTCTATATGATCTGTTTTCTTCACTTCCCAATAAAGAAAATCCAAGATACTGTCTAATCAGGCTTCTGTTGAAAACTGAGAGCTGCCAAATTTTGATAAATCTGTGTGATTCAAATTATTCCTTAGCCTACAACTTTACATAAATGTCATTTGTGGATACATAAGGAAAGCTAAACTGCATCTACCAGTTAAGATGCATCTTTTTCTTAGAAAATGCAGGGGAGCCCTTGTAATTAAGGGAGTGTTATTATTCCCCAAAACATTATAATCAAACTAAACCAGAAGCAAAACTGGGGGGTTAGGGGGACAGAGAAGAAATGAGAAAGCGGTTGTTTTCTTTGATTGCATTCTTCAAAAGTTGTCTTTTTGTTTGTTTGTTTGTTTGTTTTGAGTCAGGGTCTCACCCTGGGCATGACCCCAGCTTACCGTAGCCTCAACTTCCTATACTTAAATGATCCTTTCATCTCAGTCTCCTGAGTAGCTGGGACTACAGGCACATGCCACACACACAGCTAATTTTCTTTTCTTTTCTTTTTTGTAGAGACAAGGTCTTGCTATGTTGTCCAGGCTGATCTCAAACTCCTAGTCTCAAACAATTCTCCTGTCTTGGTCTCCCAAAGTGCTGAGATTACAGGCATGAGTCACCGCACCCGGCAAAAGTTGCCCTTTAAAACAATTTTAAAAGTGATGAATTAGTTGTAAGACGACAATGAAAATAAATTAAAGTAAAAGAGTTAAAGCGAAGCCCTAAGATGCAGGAAGAAAGTAATCAAAAGGTGATACCAACTTTATATGCTGTTTCTCCAGGGAAATAAAAGCTCAAGTCCTTGGCCCAGGCCTTCCCCAGGTCTCACCCCCTGCCTTTATTAAAAGCTGTTTATTCCTCTGAACTGAGCTATTTGTGCCAGAAAAATGTAATGGAGCATGCAGACCATTATTTGCTTACTGAAGGCAGAACACACAGGAAAAGAAAATCTAGGAAAAGTCCTATTCAATTGAATTAATTGAGATGAGCATTTATTTTTTGTTTAAATTGACCCTGTAATTGTTGCTACTTTCTTCCTCATGAGGTATGTGGAGATATAACCTCAAGGGCCAGACCATTTACAGCAAGAAAGAACTCAGCATGGTTGAGATGCCCTGTATCATTCACCCATGCAGGTCATACAATTGATTCTCTTGCAGAGACCGGCCATATGGATTGATTTAGCAGCATTTCACCACTGCCTAGAGACACGGCTTGAGTCATCCAGTATAAATTACTTAACTCTCCACCACAGAGGAAAAAAATGTTTTCTTGTACAGCAGTAGCAATTAATGTTCAACATGTTTATAGAGTTTAATAATATACAGCCCAGCACCAAACTCTGTATACAACACCATTATCTTGCGACTACGGTGGTGTCATCAGCATACAAGACATGGATGATTGATTCATCAATAACTGGACCTGGCCTTATTACAGCAAACAAATTAGACACCGTGGACTATATTGCCATATAGACAGAACTTCCTTCTCTTTAAATATATGTCATAATTGATAGTGGTGACCTTTCAGCAACACTGAAAAACAGTTTGCAATTAACAGGCTTCCTTGCCTTTTAGTGCCTGCACACATAAGTGGTTGTTCAAAGCTTGGCCCAGCTTGGTGGAATGGAACGAGGTCCAGACAACATCTTCCCAGGAAAGTGTTTGCCAGTAAGGGCAGTCACTTCTTTGTCTTTCTCATATTTCATTACAGGGTAAAGCAAAAAGGAAAACGGTAACTCAGCCAACAAATATTTATTGAGCCACCTCTGTTTGCCAGTTGCTGTTCTAGGCCCTGTGGACAGAGCAGAAAACAAGACAGAGGAACCCCTTCCCCACTGCTGGGGTGCAGACTGGCAATAAACATGTAAACAAATGTTATCTAAGTTCTGATGAGTGGCTGAAGATAAAATAGAGCACCCTTGAATCTAGGTCTTTTGAAGTGCAGAATAGGGATTTTAACAATAGGAGGCATTTTATGTACACAGCATCCACATGATTAAATAATCACCAATGTAATCAAGATTCTGCTACGTTTTTTTCTTTATTTTAAAGACGTGGGGTATAATTCAGGGTTAGGTATACAAATGTTCATTATGTAGGTACCCCTGTTGACAAGGTGTGCTCCTCCCTCCCCTGGCAGTTTCCCTCACCTGCCAATCCCACACCCCTCCCCCTGGCAGTTTCCCACTACTGCCAATCCCATGAATCTCTTTCTTATAGTATTAAGATAAGTGTTCTAGGTCCACTTATGAATAAGAACATATGGTACTCTGTTCTTTGTTTCTGTGATAGATAACTGAGTATGATAGACTCTAAATTCATCCAAGTTGCTGAGAAGTCCATATGTTTGTCTTTCTTTATGGCTGCATAATATTCCATTGTGTATATGTGCCATATTTTTTAATCCAGTCCAGCTTTGATGGGCAGCATGGCTGGTTCCATGTTTTTGCTATTGTGACTAGAGCTGCAACAAACATGCGTGTGCAGGTATCTTTATGGTAGAACGACTTGAGTTCCTCAGGGCATATTCCCAATATGGAAGGTCAATTTCTAGTTCTTTCAGAAATCACCACACTGTCTTCCAAAGAGGTTGCACTAGTTTGCATTCCCATCAGCAGTGTAGAAGCGTTCCTTTTTATTCGCATCCTTACCAGCATCTGTTGTTGTTTTATTAATGATGACCATTACTACTGGGGTTAGGTGGAGTCTCAATATGGTTTTGATTTGCACTTCTCTGATGATGAGTGAGGCTGAGCACTTTTTCATGTGTCTTCGTTGGCTGCCCATATATCGTCTTTTGAGAAGTGTCTATTCATGTCTTTTGCCCACTTTTTAGTGGGGCTGTTTGGTTTTCTCCTTTTGGCACATTTGAGTTCCTTATAGATCCTAGATGTTAGACCTTTGTCAGATATACAGTTGGTAAATATTTTTTCCCATTTTGTGGGCTGTCTCATTGCTCTCTTGAAGGTTTCTTTTGCTTCACAGAAGCTTGACAGTTTGATGAGGTATCACTTGTCTATCTTATCTCTTATGGTATGGGCACCTGGGATTTTGATCAGGAATTGGTTGCCAGTTCCAATTTCCATAAGGGTATCTCCTGCATTTTCTAAGATTCTTATAGTTTGAGGTTTTACATTTAGGTCTTTGATCCATTTAGAGTAAATTTTCGTGTATGATGATAGGTAGGGGCCCTGTTTCAATCTCCTGCATGTGATCAGCCAGTTTTCCCAGCACCATTTACTGAATAAGTTCTCCTCTCCCCTGTGGTTGTTGTTGGAGACTTTATCAAAGATTGGATTCTGTTACTTTTATACTTTCTTTTCTCCCCAGTTTTAAAATATAAATGCCAATTCAGAATAGGGAGGGATGTGTATTGTTCATTATTTGATTAAAATATCTAAACGTTTTAAAAATTATTATTGTAGAAACTTTTTAGCCCAAAGTAACCAAAAACAGGTGGATAACTTAAAGCAAAAATCAATAAATAAATGATATAAAAACAGGAAATATTCTACCTTTTTAAAAAAGCTAGTTATAATGTTTTGAAAAAGTGTGCTAGACCACATCAGAATCGCAGGAATAACATATTTCATCTATAAAAGTTGAACCATTCATGGAATGTAAAGTTTGCATAACACTGTGTTCTACAACATTTTTATCTCTGTAGTATGAAGTATGACATAGATGATGTGTATCTATGTAGAGTAGCTGGAATTTATATTTAAGGTAATTTTACAAATAATTTAATTCCATAAAAAAGAAAACTTTAATCTGAAATACCTGAATAGTTGAGGTAAGTCTTTCTCACATGAAATTTCTAGAATCTTCCTTCAATTTTTCATTCTTATGTATGAAATAGCCTTGGCTCATTGATACATGAAGAATCTTCTAACCATGCTTTGTAGTTCTCAGTCCATTTGTGACAGTAAATGGGGACAGTTGGGTTGGTTGTGAAACTTGTCTCCGTCATAGGTAATTTATCTTTTCTTGTTCCCATAACAATGCCATTCTCATGCCTCTGAATCCCAATGTCCTTCTTGTAGGGGGGATGAAATGATGTGTGCACTGGTAATGGCTAATATCCCCAGACACATTTGTGATATTCGTGAAGATGGGATCTGCAAGTTGCCACCATCTTATCTGGATATCACAACCAAAAAACACTCATGAACACCTGCACTAAGTAAATACTGATTGAGGGAATAGATGAGTACTCATGGTATGGCTTTCCCTTCTATCTCTCACTTATCCCTAAAATGGGGTGGTCCCACAGCCTGTTCCCCCTCAGACCCTTCACCACCCTTCCCCTGTTCAGCCTCCCTACAGGGAAGCTGCTCTCCACAGTCTACATCACTAGGCCAATTTGCAGATGGATTCAGCCAATGGAAGCCACTGACAGGAGAATGAATGGCAGAGAGTGGGAGAACCATTTCATTCCTCTACCTGTCTTTCTTCTTTGGGCATCATCTTTGGCAGTGGAGGTTCCAGCTCTCTCCAATCAGACCCTCCTCTAGCTTCCACTGGGAGGCCCCAGCCTTGAGGTTCTGGCAACTCACCCTAGGGTAGCAGCAATTTCCTGCTATTGTTACTCCCGATTTGTCTCATTGTCCCATTTTGGCTTCTCAGCTCTTCCATCTTCTATACAGTAAAGTCTCTGTATTAAATTCCTAATTTTGTTAAAACTGAGAGCTTTTATTTTCTTATTTTTTTGTTATATACTAACAGATATGGAGAATTTGCAGGACTTCCATTGAGTTTTTGTATTATTTAATGTTATTTATTTTTTATTTAAAGATTGTGGTGTACAATTCAGGGTTAAGTTTACAAATGTTGATTATGCAGATACCGTTGTTGATGAGGTGTGCTCCTCCTGTCAATTCCACCCCTCCTCCCCTGACAGTTTCCCACCACTGCCAATCCCTTTCTTACAGTATTATGATAATTGTTCAAGGTCCCCTTATGAGTGATAACGTATGGTGCTCTGTTCTTT
>CAUYQG010050488.1:0-14957 GCA_963574415.1 Tarsius wallacei | reverse complement strand
TCTCCCTGTTGCCCAAACTGGAGTGCAGTGGCCTCTCCCGGCCACCGCAGCCTCGACCTGCTGGGCTCCGGCGATCCTTCCGCCTCAGCCTTCCAAGTAGCTGGAACTATAGGCGCGTACTACCACACCCAGCTAATTTTTGATTTATTATTGTAGAGATGAGGTCTTGCCAAGTTGCCCAGGCGGGTCTCAAACCCGCGGGCTCAGGCAATCTACTCACCTCAGCCTCCCAAAGGCGCAGGATAACAGGCTGAGCCACTGAGCCCGGCTAAAATTCATTTCTTAATTAATCTAGCTAATGGTCTATCAGTTTTTATCTTTTCGAGGAATCAACCTTTTGTTTCATTGATCTATTTTTTTCTTGTTGTTTCCATTTTGTTTAGTTTTTTATGACCTTCATTATTATTTTTCTTCTACTAGATTTGGGTTTGATTTGTTCTTGTTTAGCAGAAAGGATGAAAAAACACAATCCAAATATCTTATGCCTTCAAGATACCCACTTAACACACAAAGACTTCAACAAACTAAAGGTAAAGGGGTAACAAAATAAAATAAATATTTTATGCAATAGTAATAGCTATTCTCATATCAGATTAAACAGACTAAATTAACAACAGCAAGCCGGGCTCGGTGACTCACCCTGTAATCCCGCGCTTTGGGAGGCTGAGGTGAGTGGATTGCCTGAGCCGGTGAGTTAGAGACCCACCTGGGCAACTTGGCAAGACCTCATCTCTACAATAAATTAAAAAATTAGCCGGGCGTGGTAGCGCGCGCCTGTAGTTCCAGCTACTTGGAAGGCTGAGGCGGAAGGATCACCGGAGCCCAGCAGGTAGAGGCTGCGGTGGCCGGGAGTGTGCCACTGCACTCCAGTCTGGGCAACAGAGTGAGACTCCAACTCAAAAAAAAAAAAAAATTAACAATCGCAAAAAAGGCAAAGAAAGTTATTATATAATTATTAAGAGATCAATACAATGGAAGATATAACAATTTTAAATATATATGCACCTAACACCAGATATTCAAGCTTTATAAAACAAAATCTACTAGACCAAAGAAAAAGAGATAGACAGCAAAACAGTAATAGTGGGAGACTTCAACACTCCACTGACAGCATTAGATAACCAAGGAAAAAAATCAACAAAGGAATATTTGAACCTAGAACAAGTGGACCTAACATATATCTACAGAATATTCTACCTCCAAAATACCTTATATATATTTTCATCAGCACATAGAATATTTTTGAATATACAGCATATGATAAGCACAAATCAAGTCTCAATAAATTCAAAAAATTGAAATTATATCAAGCATCTTCTTGGACCACAGTTGTATAAAATTAGAAGTCAACTCCAAGAAGAACTTTCAAAACCAAACAACCACATGAAAATTAAACAATCTACTCCTGAATGATCATAAAATCAACAATGAAGTCAAGATTGAATTTTTTTAAATACCTTGAAATGAATGACAACAATGAAACAAGTTATCAAAAGCTCTGGAACACAGCCAAAGGTATGCTCAGAGGAAAATGTATAGTACATAAGGCCTGTGTAAAAAACACTGAAAGATCACATATTGACAACCCAACATTATGCCTCAAGGAACTAGAAAATACACTTTTAAAAAAATGAAATGAAAAGCTACAGACTGGTAAGTAATATTTGCAAAATACATATCTGTTAAAGGATTTCTATGCAAAATATGTGAAGATCTCTTAAATATAAACCATAGGAAAACAACATAATTAACAAAAGTTCAAAATATTTGAAAAGACACCTAACTATAAAAGTTATATAGTTGGGTAGTTTTACAAAAGAAACATAGTTTAAGTATAAAATCTAATAATCATACTATTAGGTATTTACACAATTGAATTGAAACATGTCCACATCAAAACCTACAGATGAATGTTTACGGATTTATTAATCACATCAAAAACTGGACATGATCAAGATGCAATTCAATCAGTGAATAATAAATAAACTATAATATGTTCTTGCAATTAAATAGCATTTAGGGATAAAAAAGAAACTACCTATCAAGTTTTAAAAAGATATGGAATATTCTTAAATGCATATGACTAAATGAAAAAAGCTTGACTGAAAAAACTATATATTATATTATTCTGACCATACAACATGCTGGAAAAGGAAAAACTAGAGAGTAGAGAAAATGGAAATGAAATGATCAGTTGTTGCCAGGAGTGCCGGGGTGTGAGAGGAGGAATAAACATATGAGGCACAGGGAATTTTACAACCACAAACTATTCTTTATGATATTATAATGGGGCATATTACAGTATTTATCAAAACTCTATCAAACCTTACAACACAAAAAGTAAACCTTAATGTAAACTATCAATTTTAATAATACTGTAACAATATTGGTTCACAACATGTAACAAATATACAACACTAATTTAATATGTTAATAGGAGAAATGGTGTTTGGGGGAGATGAGTGTATGAAAACACTATGCACTATCTCTCTGATCTTTCTGTTAATTTTAAAATAACCAATTAATTTAAAATTTAAAAAACAACATATATTTCGCTTACAGTTTCTGTGAGCCAGAAGTCTAGGGCCATCTTAGTTGAGTCTTCTCAGAATCTCAAAAGACTGCAATCAAGGTGTTGGTTCGCCTGTGATTTCATCTGAAGCCTTGGGTCCTCTTCCAAGTTTACATGAATGTTGTGGCAGAATTTCCCGGCTCCTGTAGAAATTAGGTCAGTGCTTCAAGGCCAGCAAAAGGGTTTCTGCTGATAATAGTATATGTCCTCTAGAACAGCATTTAAAAGTCTAACCTGATTAGATCTGGCCCAACCAAAATAAACTCTCATTTGACTCTTTCAAATTGACTGACTAAGCCTTCATTATACATGTGTTGCTTAGCGATGAGGAGACATTCTAAGAAATGCATCATTAGGTGATCTTGTCGTTGTGCAAATATCATTAAGTGTACTTACACAAACCTACATGATATCGCCTACTATATACCTAGGCTATAAGGTACTGCCAATTGCTCCTAGGCTGCACGTCTGTACAGTATGATACCATACTGAGTACAATGGTCAATTATAGCATAATGATAATTACTTATGTATATAAATTTCTTAGGTTATTGTTCTCTTTAAAGTACATCTTCACAAATGCATTTAGCAAACTCTCTTCAGTTTTTCTTGATCTGAGAAAGTCCATGTACTTGGAATTTTGCTAAATTAGTAATTTTAAGTTGCTAGATAACTTCTCTTATTATTTTGAAGCTATTATTCCACTGTTATTTGTCAAATTCATTCATTTCTATTAAGAAGTCTACTGCTAGTCTAATTGCTTTTCTTTTGTGGGTAACTGTTCTTTTATCTCTGACTTCTTTAAAATACGTAATTTTTGTTTTTGATGTTTTGCAGTTTTACTATGTCTACATGTGCATTTTTCTTCTTATTTGTGCTTTTTAGATGCATAATGCTTTTTAAATATATTGAATTATATCTTTTATCTGGTCTGAAAAACTACTCGAATGCATCCCTTCTTTAATTTCTTGTCTTTTCTTTTTATAAGTCTTCATTATAAAAATTGTATTAACTTTTTCACTCTTGCCTAGATGTCTTAAACTCTTATATTTTCAATCTCTGTGTCTCTTTGATGTAGTACGTATAATTTCTTCTGAACTATATGTATTCTGACTTAGTAAGTCTCTCTTCAGTTGTGTCTAATTTGCTATTGAACCCATCCTGCAAGATTAAAAATCAACAAATAATTTTGTATTCCTAAAAACCCTCCTTGGTTCTTTTTCACATTTGCTGGCCATATTCTATATCCTCTCATTGCTTGATAATTTTATTGCACTGATATTTAACTTCTCTAAAATTTTCATAAATAGTGATTTTACATTATAAATATGATATCTTTGGGAATCTAAATCTGTTAAATTTTAAATTATTGTTGTTTAGTCATTCTCATTCACGAACGTCTGTTTCTTCATGTTTTTGGTAATATTTTATCATGAGTGACCTTAATTTTTCAGAATACTGAGGATCCAAATTACTTTACTCCAATGATAATTTATTATTCTTTTGCCAATAGACAAGCAATACTTAGAAATCTATGGCAATGTAGCCTTCTTCAATGGTGTAGAATTAATGAAGATGTCTTATTTTTATTCCTTGCATCATACAGCTGCAGAGGAAAAAGAAGTAGTTTCAGTCTCAAAAACAATTTACTTTTGTCCACCAAGCAACACTGACTTTCATGTTTGCTTACCACTGACCTTTAGAAGTTCAATTCGCTGATGTTTTTATGAGTTTCCTTTTTAAACCTTTAGAGGCTTTTATTGCTTTTATGAAACATAGCAGTGTCTTAAAAGTTAGCTTGCTATAGTTTATCAACAGCATAGTTTTATTTTATTAGGAAAACCCTTAAGAATGTTCAGTCTATCATACTGACCAAAGTACAATTTATTTCAGAATTTGGGGCACTCTAAATTTATATGTTTATACAACTCGTAAATAAAATAAATACTTCCTCAGCAAATGTTAGACTTTATTTTTTCCCATTAACATATATATTTGTGGATGGCTTAATGTTAAGCCCATAAACACAAAGCTGAGAAGATGCTTCACAGAATTCAGACTTCTTTTATACTGCTGAGACATACACATAATATTTATGTCTTTTACTTTGTAAATGTCATAATTTACTATTGTAACAACTATTTTTAAAGTATATATATATATATATATTTCCTTTTTCTTATTTATTTTTAACTGTTTCATCTTCTATGCTCATGTGCAAATATGCAGTTATAATGCCTGGCAGCAAGATATAAGAAATAAAGCTTTTGTGACATTGTCTAATCAATCCAAAATATATATGTTAAGGAAAAACATAAGCTCAAGGACATGCCAGACACAAACCTAAATAACTCTAATATAGGGTTGACTGTGCATAAGTACTATTATAGCAAGTATATAAGATCAAATGGCAATTTAAAGGAGACAAAAAATGATCATGTCTGATAGGAGATATTGAAATGTATTTTCATATATTGTATTTATCCTCTCGGAATTTGGGAACATGTTTTATTGAATTTATGAAATATCTTTCTTATTTTTAAACAAAATTCTTGTTTAGAGACTTTTGAACCAGTTTTGTTCAAAATATATTTTTTCTTTTAATTTTGCTTTGAAAATTCAATAAATTGCTAGCGATTAAATTCATGATTTGAGCAAATTCCTTCCATGTCATAAAGTTTCTCTTTCAAATACTACAATGAAGCATATAATACACTGTACTATTGGTTTGAACAGTAATACATTGCTAATGATACTTCTCTGAAATTAAGTTACTTTTACCTGTAGGTATTCCAGATCTTAGCATTATTACAAATGACATCAAGTGAGTATTGAAACAGGAATTGGATCCAGTTCTTATTGCTAAACGTTCCACATAAAGGCTTTCTTTAGAAAGCTACAGAATAGCCAAAAGAGAGGCCAGACTTCAAAATTAAAAAACAATTGCTGTGCTTCACAGCCACAGAATCAAAAACATTTTTCATTTCAAGTTCTTTCTCCCCTGATTTAATCCTCAGATTCTATGCTCAACATTATTGTGTATGTCTCCTGTCAGAGAAAAAAAAATCAAAAGGGAACACTACCACTGATTTTAATGTCATAGTAAAATATGAAGATTATAAATTTGATTATCTTCTGCAAGCCAGATACACATCAACTCTTTAAAAAAATCCTAAATTGTCTTTATTTGACTTTATTGCTCATACTTTATTAACTACAATGCTGAAGGTTCACTGTATCTCCTAAAACAAATTAGAAATATATAGCAAGAAAGGAGACTATTATAAGGTAGTTCTGTTCCTGTCTTCCAATTAGCTTCATGTAGCCAAGTCATCCAGGGTGAACATATCATGAAAAATACTGAAATTACTATTTATTGAATGTCAGATACTTTGTTGGGTGGATTCAACACATTATTCTATTTAATATTCAGCAAAATCACTGAGATGATTACTATTATTTTTACCCATGTTAAATATAAGAAAACTGAGTATTTGAAAAGATAAGAAATTTTCTGCGTTTCATTCGATTTAATAAAGTATTTCTAAGTCTAAAGCAATAAGTAGTAGCAACACAATAATCAAGAGTACATAATAGCTTAGCATCAGGAACACAGGGCTCCATGTTATAAGAAAGAGGAAGTCCCTTGAGATAAAACTTTTGTTCATAGAAAACCACCAAAATATTTTAATACTACAAAGTACCTTTTTTTCCTTTCTGATCTAATTAGATGGGTTAATACATAATCAACGAAGCCATAGCTATATGGATCACTGCAGACCTCACTTAGGAGCTAATCCCACTTAATTTCCAGTCCCAACTTTAGCCCTTGGTAGTTGTGTGAACTTGTTTAGTACTTAACCTCTCTGAGATGTAAAATGGAGAAAATATGAACATCTATAGTTTTCTATAGATGTTCTATATCTGTAGTTTTCTATACGTGTTCTACATCTTAGAGTTTCTACTCATTGTACTCCCTTACAAAAAGCAGTAAATTATAATTATTTTAAAGTGTGTGCAATAATTGAAATAACGCATTTCACTGCAATAGTGTTGTAATGCAGTGTAGTAGTAGAGTTGGGCATGGTAGTGTTGGACATATGATTAGTGCTCAAAAAATGAATGCTATAGTGAGTCTTCAGTCCTCATATGTTTAAATTCCACAAATATTGAACATACAACCAGTATTCTTTCAGACTCTTATTACAATTCTCCTATATTAACTGGCACACAAGTATTTCAATCAATTGAAAGATAATACAACTGCAAACCAACCATTGCAAATTTGTTTTCGCATTGTTCATCAACCCGACCATCTATCCCATTAAAAGATATACACAAGGCAGCTATTATATACTATGTGGTATTCTATGCATTGGGAATGCAGCAGTGAACAAACTGACCTGCTTTCTGCCTGCAGGAAACTTAAAATCCACTAAAAGAACTGAACACTAAATGACTAGACTTTGATACATTTATAATAATAGTGGAAAGTAATATTAAGGAAAATTGCATGAGTATTGTATATAACATTTTAGGCAATTCTTTCCTTTGTAGAGATAACAGTCTAGCAGAGAATACATAAATGTAAAAATAGTTATAATACCTTGTGATAAGTGTGATAGGAGATGTCTAAAGTGCTCTAGGCAGAAGATAGCAGAAACTAACTGAAGCTGGAGAAAAGTTGAGAACCAGTCAGGGAAGCTTCTCACAGTGATGTTATACCGTAATCAGGTAGAGAAGATGAAAAAGAACAATCTAGGTAAATAAAAATAGGTGTGCAAAGACTGAGGCAAGAGAGCCTTTAAGACACTGAAAATGATACGAACAGAATTTAAACAGTGAATAAGAAGAAAAAAAGATGAAGCTATGTCAAGAATATGAGGATCCTGGTGAGAAAGTTGTTAAAGTGATGATCCATAGAATTTCCATATAATTTGAGTTGGAAACAGATAACCCAGGGGGCTAAAACTTGAGGTAAAATGTCACGACATGTTCCAGTGAAGACAAAGGACAAGTATAGTAAGAGTAGTTGAATGAAAGCGATATGGATAGACGTGATACTTTAATCAGAGAATGAAATAAAATTGGTATCAGGGGTTAAGAAGTTATGGGTTAAACAAGATCAGGGTGAGGCCTTAGGAGTGGTGGATTATTGAGAATGAAGAGATAGACCAAGGGATTTGTGAGCAATGAAATTATCTAAAATCATGTCCAAACTAAGATAGAAATACTGTTAGCTGGTGATAAACTTTCAGTGAATGGGGGGCAAATGATAGAAAGTTCATGGATACTTGATTCAAACTGTGTGTATGTGTTTATTGAGCACTTGAAGCATTTTCATTATGCTCTGGTAAATAAAATTCATTTTTCTTAATGAATTGACCTGTTTCTTTTTATGTGTTTGATGTGGCTACTAAAAATTAAAATTACATATATAGTTTGCATGTTGGCTTAAATTATGTTCCATTGGACAGTGCTTGATAAGAGGAAGAAATAGAGAATGCTTTGGTTGAATAAAATGATACACAAGAAGCTGGGATGCTTTATATATTATATAGCAATATCTCTTGATGCAGTTTTCTAAATATTTGTTTTCATATGCTTTTATGACATCATAAAGATGACTAGAAAATAAAAGTGCCCATATCAGTGTAATAAAATTGTGACTAAATTGACATAATTACTTACACCAAACATATTAATCCCATAATTTGAATTGGATCTTCACTGATCAATACTTCATACTTGAACACACAGATGACTCCTTGCCACTAAGAAAAACAAATTATGGTAGTTTCTGGGAAGAACCAAAAGTTTTCTGTTGCTCTGATTCTTATTGCTTTTTCCTATAGGGTTGTGCTGATGAGTGAGCTGAGGTTTAGCCTTTCTTATTATTTGAGTAATAAGATCTCTGTCTAGAATTAGGTTTAAGGAGAATAGACCAAGCCAGTTGAATAACTTGGATAAAGAAGTTCTCCTCACAGTGTAGTCTAATTTTTAAAAATTGTGCGTTGGGAGGTGAGGGGAACAAAGAGCAATTTAGCTACAGCAAATAAGAAAATATTATTATTCCTTTTATTTTAACTCTAAAAGTCTTTCCATTCCACCATTATCATGATGAAGTAAAAGAACAAAAGAGTAAAGATGAAAAATTAAAAATAGATTACTTAAAACAGTGTATGGCGCTAAGGTGTGGTATTGTTGGAAATTAAGACATCTAATTATTGACTGAAGATTCAGAGTAAAAAGAAAATCCAAATGCAGAGAAGTCTACAATTCATAGAGTTTTGATAATTTGATAGAAGTTCACTAGATTAGTATCTCTGGGATAGAGGTCAATAAATCACCACTAAAAAAAAAAAAAAAAAACACCCCAGAGGATACTTAGACACACTAAAATTTGAGAACTGTTAACCTAGTTAAAACTGTCCATTACACTAATAAGAAACGTGAGACCCAGAAAAATCTCGGTGACTTACCCGAGGTCTCATAATGAGTAAGTAGCAGAATCATAGCTCACACCCAGGTCTGTTAATTCCTACTTTGGGTTGTTCTGAATAACACCACACTACCTGCTTACCATATTTCAGGTACTGATCTCTATTAATGGAGTCCATATTTCTCCTAATATTTTGCAAATCTTTTCAAACTGTTCTCCATGTTGAGCTGGAAATCCACCCCAAAATCATAAAAATTCCATTGAAACATACCATTTTTTTTTCTAGAATGAACCCTTTGTACAGCATACCTATCAAATGGTCATCTTTACTCTGCTTAAGCATCTCCAGTGACAATGTGCTCACTACTACACAAGGCAACCTTTTTACAATTTTACAGAACTCTAATCATTCAAAAGCATTTTTAATTTGTAGTTAAAATCTGCCTTCCTGAAATGTCCATCTATTCTTTTTATATGCTCCCAAAAGCCACATACAGCAAGTCACTCCTTTACTCATGACAGTTCTTGGGTCCTTGAGTAGTTCTCAAATTCTAGTACTCTTTTTCCACTGTCTCAAATCAGGCTTCTTTTTCATAGTCTAAAAGTTTTACTTCTTTCAAGCATTCTTTATGACAGGTTTCAAAATCTTTAAAGCAGTTGTTGCAAAGTAGGGCTCGCAGAAAAAAATTTGTTTTACCTGCACTGTGTTTAAAAAAAAAAGTTACGCAGCACTTAAATATCAGTAGATAACACCAAAAAAATGAATTTGTCATATTTTCTATAAAAAGGTAAAAAATTGGGCCTGCACCTCTGTGATCCCAGTCCACCAATCCCCTATTCCACTCCCAGAGTGTATGCGTGTCCCCTCATGTCTGTCATGCTTCTCTTGTCTGTTGCTTCTCTGGACGCTGAAAGCATGTGATTTTGCTACCCATTCTGTAGGCACACTTCCTGTATTATTGTCTCTTTCAAGGTGTCATGCCAGAATTGAGCTCAAAATTCCAGATGTAATTTGGCCAGAGAGAAAAAAAGAGCAGAATGATCGCCTTCCTTGCTTCAGATTCCATACTTTGATACATCTGCACACATATAGGTTATCTCTTACCTAGACTCGCAGTGTCATGCTAAGGCAAATTTCTGTTTTCTCCCCACCTCACAATAAGCCACCAGATAATTTTTTTTCAAAAATAAATTCTAATCATTTAACTCTGCTGTTTGCAAATCTTGGATTCATCTTAATTGCTTCTTGGACTGCCATTCAAGGCTTTTCAAACTTTTAAATTTATATTTGAATTGTTTACAGGCCTATCTTGCTGGCTATCTGATTTCTGTGAAGGTGATGAATGGATGTCATTTCCACTTTTACTTAATTCTCTTTGTTCTTAAGCCACCCCCCTGTACCTGCACAGGACTGCACTTTATGTAAGTAAAATCTATTGTTACTGTTTGCAATACAAATCTCCATGGAAAAGAACTAAACATTCTATCCATGATTACATTCTGTTATATGTGGAGTTTTAAATAAGGTATGTTTTTCAACTCATATCTGAATATTTATTATTTCAGGGATGCTTGCATTTTATATTCAAATGGAAAAAATTTATGAAACCAATAGCCTGTTCTCTTGAGATCAAAGTGCATTTGTCCTAAATGAAAAACAATTATCTTTAAATTAAGTTATTGGAAAATATCTTTGAAAAGAAATTATCTGTAAATTAAATGATCTACAAAAAGGTATAAAAAACAATTATGAATGAATTTGAAAAATTAGCCAATTATGACTATGTAATACAATTTAGCCAGTAGTCCCCGAACCAAATGATACGTTCCCACATGCATAGATCATTCTTAAAAAATAAAAAAAAAATCACTTTCCTCTGCAAATAATAAATTTCAGGCCTTCTTTGACTAAAATTGTAAGTATTTTATCAGCCCTATTAGAAGAATTCCCTTCTTGGGTTGTAATTTTCCTTCTACCTTCTGCATTGGTAGAAGTGTAAGCACATGGAGCTTGAAGACATAAAATACCACACACAACTAAAATAGATTAAATAGAATTCTATAGAAGCAGCATGGTGTAGTAGCAAGTACGCCCTGGACTAGGAGTCAGGATCTAGATTCTAATTCCACTGCTATTATTTACTACCAGTGTTGCAAACTCTTTGAAACTTCGCATTTTTCAAATAACTTCCACAAATTAAAAATACATATATATGTATGGAAGAACAAAACAAGCATTTTGATTGCAATTAGTGAGTTATTTCATTTCATCATAATGCCTATAAAATGTATTTTTTTCTTCTGATATTTATGATAAAGGGGAGTATTCAGGTTAAAAAATGAAAGCAAACTAAGAAGTCTTAGACCCAGAAAACCTGGCTTCAATTCCACTTTTCCATTTACTAACTTTTGTGTCCTTTTTGACCATTCTGAACCCTGATTTTCTCATTTGCTAAATGATGATAATGCCACTTACACCACAGGGTGGTTTTGAGAATTAATAGTTGCTCATCCTGACTGATTTTATGGGTGACATTAATGCAAACTACAACAGTGTCTCCAGAAGTACTCTCAAAGATTTTTAATTTGTTTGTATATCAGCCTAATTCTAAATTTCTTTCATTCCAACTATCTGCTTCTTTTAAAAAGAATACCTGATCTCAAATCAGGCAAAGTGGGAACCAAAGAAAGGCCCAAACTTTACCCATACGGTGATCACTTGTATACCTCCTCCTGACTTGTACCTGACATCTTTGAAATTTTAAAAATGTTTGCAAAATTAGACTCTCACCAAGTATAAATTTCAAATTTTAAATGTGAGCAGTTGGACCAGAGATCTCTAAGGTCCATTTTTACAGAAAGCAATTTTGTCATTGTTATAAAATATATTACTCCAGTCTTAAGTTAGAACGCCAGGGCATAAATTCACAGTGTACTACTTTGTTTCATTTCGCCCCAAAGAACACTTTGACATCCAAATTACAACAGACAACTATGAAATGTGATTGAAAATATTTCTGTAAATGATTGATAGGAAACTAACTAACAGCTCTGCAATCCATAGACACTTGCATTCTCTTGGGTATTCATATTGTATTTTGTTACTAGCATGAGCTAATTTAAATACTATGGCAACAATTCATATCTATCTGCCTGTTAAGTTAGAAATTTTAAAGGAGCTGAGATTTACCGTACCCCCGAACTAGGAAGTTGGCCTATATATATGATACAAGACCTCTGGGTCAGAGACAAAGACCATTGTTTACTTACAGCAGAAACAGCAGTCAGAGCAATATTTTAGAACCAAATTCTTGAGCCCCAAGTCTTATGGTGTGATACGATGAGAGTCAAATTGTACCTTCACATGCAATCAGTTGCATCACAGGACAGAAAGCCCAAGCAGAGTCTGGTCTTATATAGAGCTTTAGAAAGAGAGAAATCTTATCTTTACTCTGGGTAAACAAATCTTTCTGTGAAGAAGAAGGTAGGGTCTTTATCTTTTCTACCCTCAACTGCCTCCAGAAAGGGAGTTGTCTACGTTTTATTATCCTAGAATTTCTTCTTGTACAGACACTCTTAACTTGACTACAAATGCTCAAAGGATCTGAAACATGGAGAAATGAGATATTCATGCATAATTATTTTCCACAACTCCCTTCCACCCATCCATTATGGTAATCCAAAGAAAATTAAAATGTAGGATCTCAAATCAGCATACTTGCATTTTAGCTTCTTTTGGGGGGTTATGTATTTACAATGTCAAAACAAAACAAAAGGCTAATTCAGGCAACGGACAGAATGCTTATAAAAACAGAGGCAGCTCGGCACAACAAAAAACACAATGGCAAGGAAGTCAGGAAATTAGGGTTTTAATTCTGATTCTAACACTATCTTCTTGTATGATCTTGTTTTAGTCACTTTTCTCTGGGCCTCATGTTCCTCATCTGTTAAACTGGAATAAAGAAAAGGTCCAGATTAGACAGTTTCCAAGATTACTTTCTGCCATCACATTCTATTCTCCTCCCAGTTAATCAAATCAGTTGACTGGCATTGTATACACTGATGTCTTAACATTTTCTGCATTGGAACCTTAAGCAGATTTAATATTTTACCTGTTAAATAGCTGTTACTGACAGTTAATATAGTACCAAACAAAATGACATTTGTGAAAAAGCTGCAAAAAGTACTTCTTAAATAAATAAATAAAAGTGAAAGAAGTAGTTTTAAAATTCTGTGACTGTGTCTACATGAAATTGACTATTAGACTATTTGGAATATCTAGTTTAGTATTTCAGACAAGTGAACATTCTAATTAAATAATTATATATCAAACATTAATTCATATTTTTCAAATGTTGAGATACCATATTCCAAATATTAAAATATACTAAAATTAACTTTAATACAGTAGCAAAACAAAATATATTTAATAACCAAAATAATAAAGCCAACAATCAATATGCTATATAAATATTGTCATACACAATCATTTCAGGTGACACAAATTTATGCCCACTTTCTGTTAGTTCATTTCTCTGTGGATATGCCCCAGTCTATCCACACCCTATTATCCACCCCATAGTCTCACACGTGCTTGTCACCATGACAGCATGATGAGCACGTATTAAACATTCAAGAAAGGAAAGCCTAAAAGATATTTTATCCCTAAATATGTTGTGTTCTTCTTAAAAATAGGTACCATTGGATGTACCGCTGAGGTATTTTATAGGGCAGCTAGCATAATGCTGTGCTGATGGGAAATATTCAGTATAACGCAGCACAAATTTACTGAATTTCCACACTTTGCTGAGGGTGCAAAGATGTCTAAGATGTGTTTTAGAGAAGGTCACAATTTACATATTGATAGATTGATTAGCAGTTTTAGAGAGAGACCGTACTGAAGTGCATACATCATCTGTATATACCCTGTAGATACAATTTCAGTTTTAAAAATTATTCTTTTAATGATTATTTTTAGATATAATAGCACATATTCAAAATTAAAATATAGATTGTAGTAGATTCTGTTAGTTACAATATTTCAAATTTTTTAAAAGCTAAGAATGACAGCCAGATGATTTGATACTTCAGGATAAAATCAAGATAATAAAAGATTTTGAAGTTTCCTTTAACATTACCCAACTTACCATAGGTATGCATTAATATTTTTTAAAAGATCATTGTGTATATTTATGTAGCTCAAAATATCTTCAGATAAACACTTTTAATTTCATGGTTAGATATGGGATTTAAAAGTAAAACTATCCCACTGAAATTATCTATTCTATAGTCTTACTTAGGGATCACATCACTAATTTATTATTGTACATAAAGTTTGGGAAACTGGGTTTGTGGTATATATGGATATATCCACTCTGAGACTAATGTGATAGCCTATCTACTTATCAGAACTGGTGATTTGGCAGATTTATTTTGCCTGTGTAAACTAGAGAAATTAAATGGGAGGCATAGCTTTCTTTTCTTATTTCAAATGCCTTGTCTCTATCCAATTCTGAATCTGTATTTCAATTTCATTTATTTTTTTAAATAATCAATATTTTTTATTATGATATTGTGGGCTACAGCTAATGGTTAGGTATACAAATATGCTTTGTTCAGGCACCCTTGTTGATAAGAGGTGTCTCCCCGTCCCCAGACAGATAGTGACTACCTTTAATCCCATCCCCCCCCCATAGTTTCCTACCACTGTCAGTCATTTTCTTATAGTAATACGTTGGATGTTCAAGGTTCACTATATGAGTGAGAACATGTGATACTCAGATCTTTGTTTCTGTGAGAGGTCACTCAGTATTATAGACTCTAGTTCCATCCAGGTTGCTGCAAAATTCATGATTCTGTTCTTTTTTATGGCTGTGTAGTATTCCATCGCGTATATGTATCACATTTTTTTAATCCAGTCCTCTTTTGATGGACAGCATGGTT
>CAUYQG010050487.1:0-41012 GCA_963574415.1 Tarsius wallacei | reverse complement strand
TTTTTTTTTTTTTTTGAGTTGGAGTCTCACTCTGTCACCCAGACTGGAGTGCAGTGGCCGCTCCTGGCCACCACAGCCTCGACCTGCTGGGCTCTGGCGATCCTTCCGCCTCAGCCTTCCGAGTAGCTGGAACTACAGGCGCGCACTACCACGCCCAGCTAATTTTTTGATTTATTGTAGAGATGAGGTCTCGCCAAGTTGCCCAGGCGGGTCTCGAACCCGCAGGCTCAGGCAATCCACTCACCTCAGCCTCCCAAAGTGCGGGATTACAGGCTGAGCCACTGAGCACGGCTAGGAGTGCTTTGAAAAGGTAAAAGGGCATGTCAGAAGGGATCACCTCAGATCCCCTTAGATATATGGAGAATGTGAGATTTGAGATGTTTGCTTCTGGAGACAGTAGAGAAGAGAAACTGAGTCATAAAATATGCCTTTTTAAGTGTTCATTTAAGTTTTTAAGTGTTCATTTAATTCTAAACTGAATACTTCTCTACCTCTGTCAGCTTTTAATTTCCACAGCTTTATTTTTCTCCCAATGGTTATTATTTCCTTCTGGAATTTCTAATTACTTGCTGCCTACATTGTCTCAGAGTCTTTCAAATATAGTTTAGATAGTTCAATATTTTTCATGAGGTTCTGCTGAAAATGTGGGTAACAAACAGAGTTCTGTGTGTTATGAGTTAGTTATAAAGCTATTGTATTCTTTCTTTGCATTCAGTAAAGAGCAAGAATTGGGGCCCACATGTAAACAATTTGGTTGGTTGGCCTTCTTATCCTCAGTTGGCACATCCTAAAATCATTTGTTGTCTCTCACTCAGTGGATTGGCCAGACAATTGGAAAGGTTTACGGTTGGAGTAGTAAGGGTGTCAAGAGTTCAGGACTGAGAAAAATTGGCCTCACAGCGAACGTACTTAGTTTTGGATGCTGACATTAAACCTGACTCAGACAAGATTTTCTCATTCCTTGATGTCACTCTTGAAGATAGCTTTTCATTGACATAGTCAGGTAACTAAAGAAAGATAAGGTAAAACCAGAGGAAGATTGGATCTGTCAGTGGGTAGAATGTGCACAAAAGCTTTCCTATCTTTTTCTTCCTTTATGCATTTACACCAAGTAGAATAATCCTCTCTCCTGGAAGTGCTGTTGCTCTTCCCAGTACCTCTGGGCATTCATATCATTCCCTTTCTCAGAGCTACTTGCAAATTCAGTTTATGCGAAAAGCAAAAGTCTAAGGATTTTTTGATAAATTATACTGCTGGAAAGACCTTGGCCAATCTTCCCTGCATTACAAACTGTTTTGTATTGTTTTAGTGGAAAAGGAAGATTATCTGTTGCTGCTTGTAGATCTGACATTGGACCACAAGTCTCTTGAATCATTATCAACTTTTCTGGAGTTACCCAGGTCCCAAATCTTTGAGATTTCTTTAAAAGGTATAAAGTACATAATTTTCAGTTAAGTGTGATTGGAGTATGCAATAGTGTTTATTCGAACAACTTACTGACGAGTTAGTGCTCCTAGTATTTAAGTTCAGTGGAAAAATCAGTAATTTTTAAAGTGTGTATTTTTTATTGGTGTTGTAATAAAAAAGTAAGAATATTTAAGGATATTAGATAAAGTTCTGAAAAAGGCTTAACTAGGCACTGAAAGAGGGTTGCAAATCCATTATTTTCTAGGGACCCATTATGACATACAGAAACTTAATGGAGGGCTACTAGGTGTTTATGTGTCCCTGGGTGATATTAGATGGTTGTCAACAATATGGTTTATCATTGTTTCATTTGACCTTTAGTCCATGGGGTAGATGGTGGTATGGTTGGCTCATGGAAACTGTGAAGAGTATTACCTACCATTGATCAGGTCACTGTGTAATTGGGCGGCTTCTTGATTTTTTTCTTAAATAATCAATTCTTCATATAATTTTGACCATCTTCCCAAATGTGATGAGTTCACAGTATCTGATGACCTAGCCTTGTGGTATATTTTATAAGGTACAATTTAAGTATTGAATCATTCATGTACTCATTTAATAAGTCTTTCCCATTCTGTATTTTTAGTCTGTCAATTTTATTGCCATTTTTTGGTGTAATCTGAAATTCTGATATCTTTGTATATCAAAGAGATGTGCCAGTTATTAGGCTATTGTTACATGTAGAAACAAGGTACAAGCTTCCATGTGTTCCCTCCCAGTGGAGTCACATAGAGATTCACTTAATTCTCCCAGCAACAGTATGTGGTAACATGAGCAAAGTGTTGCCAACCTGGGAAGCTCAACCTGGAACTTTGGTGTTCAGGGTTTTTATTGGAGGGTATATTGTATCTGTGTAACTGATCTCAGCTACTTAGACTTCAGCTCTGCCTCCTCCCTGCAAGCAAAAACAGATATTTTCCCTAAATCATACTGTGAGGATAAACTTTTCTGGAAAACTGGTACAGCATGACCCCAGACCTCAGGTAGATAAAAACAGATGCTAGCATTATTTATACAATGGGGCTCAAGGTTCAGGCACGTAAAAACAAGATGAATACCATAAATCCATAAATACTATGTGGCCCAAGACCTCAGAAATACAAAACACTCTTATCAAGCAGAATTCCCAAAGGTTCAGAGGTAATCTCCAAGGAGTCAACAAGATCCAGTCCTGAAGACAGGCCTTTCTTTGGAACATGCAGGGTTTTAACAACCCAAGCCTACTGAGTTAACCCTTTCCTGCCCACATGTCTAGTGATATTGTTGACCCTTGGACAACATGGGTTTGGACTATGTGGGTCCATTTAATTGTGTGGCTTTTCTTCTGCCTCTGCTACCCTTGAAATAGCAAGACCAAACCCCTTTCCTCCTCCTCCTTTTCCTCATCCTATTCAATGTGAAGACAATGAGGCTGAAGACTTTTATGATGATTCACTATTTAATGAGTTGTGAATATGGGTTCTCTTTGTTACGATTTTCTTAACAACATTTTCTTTTCTCTAGCTTACTTTATTGTAAAAGTACAGTATATAATACATATAACATATACAATATGTGTTAATCGACTGTTTATGTTATCAGTAAGGCTTTGGACCAACCATAGGCTATTAATGGTTAAGATTTTGGGGAATCAAAAGCTAAATGTGAATTCTCAATGTGTTCTTCAGGAGTTAACTCTATTTTATTGGATACTAGTCATTGTGAATGTTATGTGTCTGGATTTTGTTGTCTTCCTTTAAGAAGTTTGAAATTTTGTCCTTGCAGGCAGTTCACTTACTTAGGGATTAGCTTGATTTTTTTGAGGGTTGTTTTTCAACTTTCAGAGAGTGGATCTAGGGCAGCCTTACTGTAGGCCTAGTTTAGCTTTGTTCCCAAGGTGTGCCCTTTCTGCTCTCTCTACTGAATGCAAGTGTTTAATTGTAGTTTCTCCACTTTCGAGGGTTGGAACTTGAATGTCTCCCAGCCCTTTGTGAACTCTAAAAGTTGTTCAGCTTATAGATTCATTACAGATGCTCTTTTCCTGTTGTCATTCTTTCTTTAGTAGTTGGTCTTCACCTAGCCTTATGAAGTCTTACTCCCTGCTTTGCTTATTGCTCTTTAGCCAAAGATTCAAGGAGAGCCCTGTGAAGATTTCTGGATCTCTTCCTTTGCATAGCTCCTTTCTTTCTTGTACTCTGACCTAGATCTTCTGACTACCTCAGTCTCCCCAAATTCTAACCTCTTTCTTCTCAACTCACTGAGACGGTGCTGCTCTGTTCAGATTTTCTTTCTCTGCCTCACAATCTGGAAAGTACTTGTAGGCAGAAAGTTTAGGTGATCAGCCCACCTTACTTGTTTCTCTTGCTTTGAGAGTCACTGTCATGAAATGCCTGAAAACTGTTGCTTCATTTGTCTAATTTTCTTTTTAAAAAATTTTTTTATTTTAAATATGTGGGGTACAATTCAGGGTTAGGTACACAAATGTTCATTATGCAGTTACCCTTGTTGATGAGGTGTGCCCCCCTTCCCCTGGCAGTTTCCTACTACTGCCAATCATTTGTCTACTTTTCTAGTTAATTATAGTGGGGGGAGTAATCTGGTACCAGCTGCTCTGCATAGTTTGAATTTATTCTAACATAATTGTTATGGAATAGTTAAGACCAAAGGCTTGATATCAGACACATGAGCTTCAAATTTGGTCTCTAGCATTTGCTGTCTTTGATCTTTGGCAGTTAGTTAACATCCCTTTAACTCAGCTTTATCTGTAAAATGGACAGAATAATATCTAATTCTTAGGACTTTTTTGGAGCATTATTTGTGATAGTGCAAGTAAAATGTTTGGTATACCTCCAGACACATACTAAGGCTCACTCATTGATGATGATGTTGATGATCATGGTGGTGGTGACAGTATTTGGCTGTATGTATTTTCACTATATGTGAGGATGTTACCTGGAAAAAAATGCTTCTCTTATGCTAGAAAGTTAAGTGATGTTGGTCTTGTGGCAGTTAGTTGTCACAAGTGTGATAGGATCAAGAAGAGCATAGACACATTTCCTTTTCACTGCTTGCAAAGAGTTGTCAGAGAAGTTACAAAAAAATTCGTTGATGACTTCCGGGCATAGTAGCCAGAAGAGCTGGTGCTTTTTATGAAACGAATCACATAACCTTTAGGGATACAAACCTCCTGAAGAGTGTATTCAAATTGCCTTTAAAAGTGAACCTGACTATATCTTTAATGTCTTACTGTTTTAACCTGTGCGGTATATACATGGATGTGCTTATTGTATTTTTCTTCATTCTTTTTGGTATTTAGATATACCTGAAATGTTTCATTGAAAACCTATCTTACTCCCTCAAATGGTCCTTATACACACACACGCACACACACACACACATTAAAATATTGAATTAAACATGCAAGTTGCAGTATGGTGTATACCATAGGTCCTACTCAGGTAAAGTTTTAAAATATGTAAAACATTCCCATATGTGCTTGGTGGCTGAGTCTGTGTGCATGAAAAACTTGGTTTAGAAAGAAACATGAACATTAGGAAAGCAATTCTTTTCTGAGGAGAAAAATGGGAGAGAGAACAGGCAAGAGGACAAAACAATCTTAAATTGAATCCATGATATTTTATTTCTGGAAAACATCAAATTGGATGTTCCAAATAAAGTTAAAATCTGCATGGTGCATAGATGGGTATTTGTTATAGTCTTCTCTATATTTTTCCATACGTTTGATATATATCTTAAAAACAAATGTAATAACAATAATGTTAAAGTTGGAGCTGCAATTAAAACTCTTGGTCGTAGGGACTTGGTTCATGTTCTATCAAATATATCAGGGCTTTTGGGTTATTTTCAGGGATGTGGGTATAATATCCTGCATTGTATCTTACTCTGGGACAATCACAGAACATAAACTTATGCTTAGGAGTCCATAACATCTCTCCTTTTCTATATATATTTGCAGTAATATTGTTAGGATAAGACTCAGTTGCTGGCCTACTTGAGTATTTTAGAAATTGTACTGGTCGTGGTGGCTCATACCTGTAATCCCAAATTTTGGGAGACTGAGGCGGGAGGATTACTTGAGCCCAGGAGTTTGAGACCAGCCTAGGCAATAGAGCAAGACCTCATGTCTACAGAAAATAAAACAATTAGCTGAGCGTAGTGGCAAGTACCTGTAGTTTCACTACTCAGGAAGCTGAGGTGAGAGGATCACCTGAGCCCAAGAGGTCGAGGCTGTGGTGAACTGTGATTGTGCCACCGCGACCCTGACTCAAAATAAAAGAGAAAAAAGATAAAGAATGTTGGAAACTGGAATTCAGGGACATTTTCCTGGGACAGTTTATGTTCTAAGTCTAATCTGCTGCCCTTTGAGTGGGTCAAAGCTGAAAACCTTGATGTGGCTTCTCATTGTTAGGACAAAGTCCATATAATTTAAGGGGATCTAGGAAGCCTTCTCCCGCTTTCTCATGTTGCTCCTATAGCATCCTCTCTTCTTTCTTTTTGTCATCCAATAATTTTTTTCTTTCTTTTTCTGTTTCCTCTTAGGCATCCTGTCCTGTTCATTCCTTGCTTCCATTCTGGGCATTGATCTTCAACTGTAACTTTCATCTGTATTTCCCTCCCACTTCTCTCAGTTTGTCTAACTGACCCCTCTACCTCCATCCAATCTTAGCCTCAATATCCCAGGGAGCCACATGGGTTCTACTACTGTGGCTTTCACCAGTTCCCCCTCCAATATTAAAATGCTCATATCCTTACTGTTATTACTTACTTACCCATCTTTCCAGTCTACATTTTAAGCTCTGTTAGGGAGAAACCATGTTTATTTCTGTTTTCCTATGAAGCACTTTCACATTGACACTAAATATTTGATGAATGGATACATGAATGAAGTACAATTTGGGCTATTGACCACAGTAGATATTTTTAAATTTTAATGAAAAATACTGGACTTAAATAAAAATTTTACTAATATTTTGATGAATATTTTCTTAAAATATTCTAAGCATTTGAGGTCAAAGTGTGTGTGTGTGTGTGTGTGTGTGTATACACACACACATATTTTTTTTTAAATTGTAAAGATGCAGAGTACAAGTCAAGATTAGGTACATAGGTAGTTTATGTGCAGGTGAAGTTTTGGCCCCCAACTGGTCCTCACTTGCCCTGCTTTAGGGTCAGAGAAGTATTTACTCACAAGAGAAGCAATGTTAGATTCCAAGGGTGTTAAATGAATTAACTTTTTTTGTTACAAATAGTACATGCATATGGAAAAAAATCCAAGAGGACTGAAGTGTTTAAAATAAAAAGGAGTAATTGTTTTCTGCACTGTTCCTTGATCCTCTCTGATTAATAGGTTAAAATTCCAATAATATTTACCTTCAAGAAGAAAAATATACATTTGTATATGAGAACACTATAATGGTTTAGGAAAAGCAAATATGGTTATTGAGTTGAGGGTAGAATGGAAATAAAGGCTCACACTAAAGGGACTTTTAAAGTCATGATTTGTTTTTTAAAATGCCATCTAAAGGGCACAGTGACTCCTCCAATGTTAGCTTGTGTTTCCTATAACCTTCTTCCTCAAAGACCTATCCTGAAAAAGATTCGGCTTTGCTTTCTCCCACTCTTTCCAAAGACGGTATCTCAAAAATGTTACTAATTTAAGCCCTGCTAACTGTCCAGATGCAGCACCTGGGAAAAATGAAGTTCAGAAGTTCAGAACTTGGAATTGCTTAAGCTAGGAGAATCTTCTTGCTGTGGTTGCATGTCTGGTTCTGGAAGCTGGTAACTTATTTCAGGCGGGCATTGTTCCATTATAACAGATGGCCTGAAGCATGGCTGTGCCAGAGAGTGGAGCCCGAGTGTGAACTTGTCCAAGAAATTGAACACTTCTCAGAATGTCATCTTCTTCTGATAATAGCCATGTCGTGGCAACTGGAACTTTCTGGGTTGGAAGAGTGAATTCAAAAAAACATAAAAGAAGTCTTTAGAGCTGCATTGCCCAATATGGTAGCACTTGTACATGGGGCTATTGAACACTTGAAATGTGGCTAGCTCAAATTGAAATGTGCTGTGTGTGTAAAATGTATACTGGATCTAGCATATTTGGCATTAAAAAAAAGACAGTAAAATACCTTGTTAATAATTTATAACATGGATTAGTGCTGAAATAATGTTTTGGACACATTGAGTTAAGTAAGAAAATAAAATTGATTTCACCTGCTTTGATTTTCTTTGTAATATACTATAAAATTTAAATATGCATAAGTGGCTCAATTTTTACTTCTATTGGACAATGCTGGTTTAGAGAGAATCTTTACCAGGGATGTATATGGAATTTTGTCCAAATTATACTTTGATATGATTATTTATTCTCAAAGGCATCAGATCAGATATGGAATCAAAACCTTGAAATTTCTAAGTTAATTTTTTAGTCACTTACAGTTTAAATGTAGCAACGAAGACGAGAGGATTTTTTTTCAGCTGTAAAAGAAATTTCTAGAAACTAAGATTTGCAGAGCTTAAAATTCATTCTCATTGTTTTATTTTTAAACTCTATTTTAAGTTCCTGCCAGGACGAAAATGTTCAGTCCTTTTTGGGTTCTGATGGCCTGTAAAACTTCTTTGTAAACCCAGGGGATGTGATAGAATTGGCACAGGAGAAAATTAATTTGGTTGGGATCCATGAATGGAATGGAGGTAATGTGCAGGGTTTGCAGAGTCCGCTGTAATCAATCATTGTAGAAGTTTTGCTGTGATGCTGGGTTGCCTACACCCTGTACTTTGGGAAGCATCATGTCAAGATATCTTCCTGTAGGACTCTGCTCTTATGCAATAAGAGAAAAACGTAAACATAGAATGTGTGTAATTATAGGCCCTATATACACACATTCAATAAAATTGCTTGGCATTTATCCATGTGTGTGTGTGTGTGTGTGTGTGTGTGTGTGTGTGTGTGTGTGTTTTCTGGAAAAAAGTTAAATGAGACTTTCCAAAATTTTTTTTCTTTCAGTCTAGTTGTGAGATATTTTCCTACCCTACATTTTCCAGTAATTTGAGCCCAAAACTCATAGCAGCGGGGCACTTTCTTGTCAAAGGTGAGTCAAAAACAGGAAGCTTTAACTCTGTTCGTCACATGATGATGGGTGTTATAAAGTAATAGTAGCAAGGAGTTCATTTCTTTCCCTTCAATCAGCAGACTTTTAGCTGTTTCACTTCTTCATCGTTGCTAAACCAGGCATTCAGAAGTGTAGGTTGGGTACCCTGCGTAGCAAATGCATTCGGGAGCATACACATTAAATGGGTTATAAATAGTATCTGCCCTGACAATGCTGGAATTTTCTCAGCTTCTAGAGACATTGAAGTCTTTGTTTTGTGGGTCGCTGCCCTCCCCCGCCCCCCAAGCTTGAGTCATAAAGCCTGAAAAACTAATGAGGTTGCTGGAACTTAAAATGTAATTGGTAGGAGGTATGGGAAACAACAAGAGATGGCAGAAACCACACGCTTCAATTCAAGGCGGCTTCTCATTGCAGCTCTGCAACTTGCTCACTTTGCGTTTTATTGTTCCGAGTCCTTGAATTTATTTTTTTCCTTCAATTGGATCAAATTAGACCTAGATTGAAAAAAAAAAAACATGGATAACCATCAAGGCTAATACTAGGATCTTCATATATGAATGGGGGGAATAATCTAACCATAAAGGCAAAAGTACAAGCTGAGTTTTCTTGATAGTGTCTCTCTCTCTTTAAAAAATATTTTGCTCTTATATTCTGTGTTATATATGATAGTTTATAATAGGGATCAGCAAACTATAACCCACATCTGGCCTGCCACATGTTCATGGATGGCCCTAAAACTAAGAATGATTTTTACATTTGAAATTTTTTTCCCTATATAAAGTTGAAAAACAAACAAATGACACATGGTAGCGATCATACGTGACCCACCAGACCTAAAATACTCACTCTCTGGCCCTTTGCCTACAGAGCTCACTGACCCATGGTTTAGAATGGGCTTGCTGTGAAATACTTGCTATTACATCTATAATCAGATAGAACATTTGTTTTTTGGATTTTTGTTAGCTTACTCGACAAAATCCCTTCCTGGTACTGTCATAGGTACTGGGGAAATGAAGTTTAAAAAATGACATATCTCTGCCTACACAGAGTTTATATTTCTGTGGAGACAAAAGACCAACACTAACAACCAAACAGAAACAGGAAACTGAAAAATTGAGTACTGGGAGGACAGACCAGCTGAGTATGAGATAGAGAATAAAGAGGGTGTTCTGTGTGTCTCACCCTCTGTGCTTCTCTCCTTGAACTGTGCTATGAAATAGTGACTGAGTCATTTCCCAGGTTTTATTTTACCCACCCACAAACAAAAACACTTGCGTTTTCCAGTCGTTTCCTCATTTTTTGGGGTTTTATTTCTTTTCCTAAAGTTTTTTTTGGCTCCAACTAAAATTCATTATTCGACCTAGTCCTATTGAATGCTTTTGGCTGGTATTTACAAGGTATATTTATTTTCCCCTTTTTAAAAATCAGCCTTTCTGTGTCTTTATACTTAAGGTTTGTGGCCTGTGTGCATCACATAGTTGGGTTTTGAGCCTTGGTGTTTGTCTAAGCTCAGGCTGCTATAACAAAATACTATATAGACTAGTTGGCTTAAACAACACATGTACTTTTCACAGCTCTGAAACCTGGGAAGTTCAAGATCAAGGTGCCCATAGATTTGATTCCTCATGAGGGCTCTTTTCCTGGCTTGCAGATGGTTGTCTTCCTGATGTGTCTTCAGAGAGCTAGAAGAAGTTCTCTGGTGTCTCTTTTAATAACGGCGCTATTCCCACCCTGAGGACCCCCTTATGGCCTCATCTAAACCCAGTTACCTTCCAAAGGCTCCATCTTCAAGTGCCAGAACATTGAGACTTCAACATATGAATTTTGGGAGGATAATACTCATCCCATGAGTGTTTGTATTTTTTCCCCTTTCTTTTGTAAATATGGATTATGGATTATGGCTATTTTATTTCTTTTAGTATCACAATCTTTCTTCAGATCTGATGTTCTCTAAAAATTTTATGATCTGCACCAAAGTAAGTTATAGAAAAATGTTTACTTGCCTCCTTTACTTTGGATCTTTCTTGTTGTTAAAATCCTTTGCAACACTACCAGATCATTAATCCTGCTCTCATAAGCATTCTGAATAGTTGCCTATGATTTCTTTTGTGGTTCAAAATATGCCCTCTAGCCTGTGTTTTGGTTAGTAGAATGACCAGAGCTTGGACAAAAGGCCACGACTGACACATTCCAAATATACACAGGCCTGAAGTTATCCTATTATAAAACAGTTATCACATTCATGTAAATGACTAAGCAAAGGCTAGAATATGAGCAACATTGTTTGTGGCTCAGTGAGAGATTTGATATTCAGTCTGTCAGCTTTTGTCAGAAGATTGGTATTATCAGTGACTGTGCCAGATTTGAACCACCTAAAATGTGATTTGGTATTAATGCAGAACGCAGTGAAAAGAAGACAATTTGGTATATCCCAGTTAGCAAGAGCCCTATATGCGACTCAAAAGTAGTTCTGTTATTCTTGCTGGTACCAGACTTGTTTGCATCTCAACAAGAGAAGTTTCCTCTCTCTAAGTCAGTTTCATCATTTGTAAGGAGGGTAGTGCTCAGAAGAACATGATAATATTTGTGACACATGTAGGGTGTTGGGTTCTTAGATAAGCTGGCAATAAGGTTGCAAAATTGATTGCTGTAGGGTCTGTGATGGCTATCAGTTTATTGCTGCTCAGGTCCATTTTCACCCCTTATTGCCTACTCTGTGAAACTGCATCTGGACTTTTAAAACGGCATGATGTTAAGGCTTATCAGGAAAGGGTGCTAGGGATATGTTGCAGGGTGAAGAGGTTTTTCTCCTTAACTCTGGTGTACATGCTTAGCTGGCTTTTGCAGCATTCATGGCATCTCCAGGGCTTGGCTCCTGCAGTATGAGAGACATCTCCAGTGCTTGTGGCTTCTCCAGGACCAGGTCCCTCTAGTGTGTTATAGCCAGCATGCACCTAGTAACCGACAGCTTCCTGGGCATCCCTCCATGGGCCGTTTTGCAGCAGGGTACCTCTGGTGAGACACCTCCTTGTGAATAGCTTTCCCTGGAACCCTAGCGGATGGATTCCAGCAAGCTCCACAGATGAAGCACCATAGGGACTTCCCTGTCTGCAGTAAGTCCATAGCATCTGGATCTCAGCTCCGGGGAGGAAAATTCTCCCTTGGGCGTTTTATGTCTGTCCTAGGAGTAGTGACTGCTTCTTGTGTCTACCATTCCTGTATTCTTTAAGGATCTTCTTAATAGCTAAGTTCTGCTATAATTAGTGATTTCTCATATTAAACTTTCTCTTCTTATAGTCCCAGCTACTTGAGAACCTGAGGCAGGAGGATCATTGGAGTCCAGGAGGATGAGGTTGTGGTGAGCAGTGATCTCGCCACTTCACTCCAGACGGGGCAACAGAGTGAGACCCCATCTCAACAAAATCAATCAATCAATAAACTTTGCCTTTTCAAACTTCCATGTACTTTGTCTCTTCTGATTAGAACCTGACTAATATAGGATCCCATCAATAGATTTTGATTCTGTGCTTGCACTGCAAGAAGCAAGTGGGTAAAGGAGAGTTTAATGGATGTGTGCATAGGAGCATGAAATGGATCAGCTGTCACTGGGCACTGCCAGGGTAGGGAGGGAGGGAAGGGAAGCATGTTACTACACAAGGGGTACCTGGTCCCAAACGAGGGGAAGTGAAGGCCAGTTGGAGGCTCAAACTTTACCTGCATGCAGCCTACTTGTGTAGTTAATCTTTACTTGTATATCACATCTCTATGTTACAATAAAATTCTTTTAAAAAGAGTGTATATGCTGTTATATATTTCCCTGCATTCTTCTAATCGAATAGACGAATTTCAGTGAAATCCAGAAGTTTGCAGTTATCTGTAGTAGCGGAGGAGGAGGATGGTGGTTCTGATGACACTAGAGTAAGCAGTCCACAAAAGATTTTGTCTGGCAAAATTCTGCCTTGTGTGGGAGCTTCAGGATCTGTCAACAAGGCTGCCAAGGGGACCCAACTGAATTTAGTTTCTGGAATTGTCCGCAGAACTGTAGCATCTACATTGATAATCATAAGTTGATTAAATGTGCATGTCAAGTGTTGCTCCCTTCTACCCCTATGTTTTGAGATAGGGCTGCAGGCAGGCGTGTTGTTCCCCTTTTCTGTGCAAATCCTGCCACAATGTGATATGGGCAAGTGTAAGACTCAGAAAAAAAGGAAAGATCAGAGTGAGTTGTCTTGGGGATTATCTGGTCTGATCCCTTCATTTTTGAGATGGGGAAGTTGAACACAGTTTAGGTTAAGTGCCTTGTTTCCAAGAATATACACCTAGTCTGCACAAAAATACAGCAAAACAGATATTATGGTTTCTAGCTGGTTGTTTTCCCCAATTCCAATCTATTTACTTTTTAGTCTCAAATGATTTATTTTTCTTATTTTCATACTTAAGATTTACAAAGGTTGGGAAAATATAGCATATGCATTATTAAAGAATAACTGAGTCTGAATATGTTAAAAAGATAGATTGGAAAAGCCTTGAGTAGGTGCATTATCTTTTATTTTAAAAATACTTTACTGAATATATGCAGAGAAAAATGCACATATTATATGTATATAGCATAATGATTTTTTTACAAGCTGGACCCTTGTTAATCAACCCGCAGATCAATTAATGGAACATTACCTGCACCCTAGATGCTTCCTTCCTGTGTCCTCTATTCACTTCCCTCCTCAGGGTGACCATCATCTTGACTTCTATCAGCCTAGATTAATTTAGCCTGTTTTGTACTTCACAGAAATGGAATTGCCATTTCATTTTATAGAAATGGAATTGCCATTTCTATAAAGTTGTATAGTAGGTACTTACTTGGGCCTGGGGTCTTTTGGTCATGATTATGTTTGAGAGATTCATCCACGTTGTTGTAGGTAGTTACATTTCATTTATTTTCATTGTTGTATTGTATTTCATTATATGCTACTGAAATGTATTTGACCATACTGTCGATGGTCATTTGGGAACTTTTCTAGTTTGGGGCATTTACAAATAATGAGGTTGTGAACATTTCCCATAATTATTTTTTAAAACTTTTAGACATTAGAAGACAGCAAAATGTGAGGTTAAAGGCACAAGCTTGGAGTTAGACAACACATTAACTGCACAATCTTAGTCTAGTTCTTTGTGCCCTTGAGCCTGTCTCTTTACTTGTGATGGGCCTACTAATACCAGTCTTAAGATTGGAACGCTGCACAGTGCCTGACCCAGAAAAGTACTCAAAGAGTGGAAGTTGCTATTACTTTTTAAATTAAAATTTTATGTTTTATAGCCAAGTATCCGCATAGTTTACTATTTGTAGCCTGTTGCTTGTGCATGGTATCTTTCATTTCCTCAGAGCTTGAACATGCTTTACTTGTATAATAATGCTTGAATCTTCTTTATCTTCCCTTACCCTCTCTGCCACAATTATTATCTGCCTGTTATACTCCAGGTTTAGGGGATAGGAACTGAATAAGAGAATTTCTACCAGACTCTATTTGTTCCTGAGCCTGCTTCTCAGTTTTTGCTGTTCTCTTAGCTCACATCTTTCTCCTCTTGTAGCCTCTGAATGTTAACATGGCCTCCTCTTCAGCCTCCCGCCAGTGTAATCCATCCTGCCTGAGGTTGTCAGGATAGGTTTCCTCCAGTACCATTACTGCCACTTGCTTCCTTTAGTAAGAACTTAAGAAAATTCAACTTTACTATCAAGTCTTCAAAAAACACTGTGGTACAGCCTTTTCTCTTAGAGACATGGATACACAGTGAGACAAAGTCATTTTATCAGTCAGCTGAGGCTAAGTTTTGCTGCATTAACACAGAACTCCAAAATTTTAGTAGCTTACAAAAAAAAAAATCGCAGATTGACAGTGGCTCTGTTCTTTGCCCTCTTCCTTCTGAAACTAAGGCTTAATGAGCAGCCTCTATCTGGGATGTATTTGTCTTGAATAGAAGGAAAGGGGAAATGGTAGAACCACAGAGTGGCTCTTAGAACTTCTGCTGGGAAATGGCACATGCCACTTGTACTCACGCTTGTTTGGCTACAACACGTCAAGTCTGATATCAATGGGGAGAGAAATATAAACCTCCCAGAGGGGCAATCAGTAGGAAGGGACTTGGCACAGAGGCCAGCTCAGTCATGTTTGAAGCACTTCCATTGAATCAGTGGCTGTGACCTTTGGGATATAATTCTCAATTTGTTTTCCCTTTTCAGTTTTATTCAACAGCTTTCTTCTTCTTCTTCTTCTTTTTTGACCTTCCCATCACTTTATTGTTGGACTAGCAACCAGGCAGTGCACAAGATAGATTAGACAACCGAGTCTATAAATCAGTGGCCCAAACACCCAGATGACATCCTGTTTCTCACAAAAGAATGCTTGGGCATCAGTGACCTCAGCAGCCTGTCAGAAATGAGAATCAACAGTGGCATTCTATAATTCAATAATAGTTATAGTTATTCCTTCTGCCAGATGATGTGATGGAAACTCTGTGAAGCTCCAAAGTGACAGTCTTGAGTTCTGTCTCTAGAAAATTCTTGTTATAAATACAATCATGTATATCTTCATACAGTTGGCCTCAAGTGTGATTGTTGGCGTGAATGCCAGCTAATAAGTAAATCAGTCAGTGTAGACACCATTTTTAGCCTTAAGCATGCTTTCTTCTGGAATGCATGTTTGGATGGACTTTGAAGAAAATCATTAACTCATCCTGACTTAAGGAGCTTTGACTAGAGATTTCAGGATTATGTGTATATAGTTTCAAAGGTTGTATTTTAAGATGAGGAATAATTTAAGAAGATTAGTGAGCATCCTTCATTAATCTGGAGCTATTTTAATAATAATAAAAAAGGATGACTTGTTTTCATCTTAGAAGAGTAATATGTCAGTTTTGTTTATAGGTAATATCTAATCACATTTTATTTAGGTTGTATAGGATAATTTTCAAGTAGACAATGTTAACTTAGCTAGATATAGATAAGGGAAAACACCTGTGGCCTCAGACCTCATTATAAATTATTTTAGTAGCTTTAAAAAAAACTTCACTACACTAGTGTACACAATAAATATGTTTCTGTAAAGCTGTAGACTTATAAATATTGAAGATAAATATATAAAAATTATAGTCTATAAATAGATTAATATAAAATCACTATGGTATTTAGATATATAAAATGAATCTGATTATAATTATTCTACTAAATGTACAACTTGTTATAAAATGAACAATCTGACCCTAGTTTCTATGTTTAAATCTTGGGATGATTTGAAGTGAGGCATAATCATGTATTAACATATCCTTGGAGTCTGACATTATGAGCATCATGAACTTGCTAATTTTATTCCTTGATGGTTTACATAAGTGTCTGGCAAATTTGATAGGAAGCAGAACTTTATTTTTCTCATTATCAGCTAGAGAGCAAAACATTGACATCTGAATTGAATACCAGATTCTCCCAGAGAGAGAGACAGAGAGAGAGAGAGAGATTTAAGTCATACAACTCATGGACTGGACTGGTTCGTGATCTGTGTTTTGCTGGTCTGTAATACGATAAGAACAGAAATTGAGAGTGTTCAGAAACTTATAACAACTAGAAAGAATAATTTTAGGTCTGTTGAATCTAATAATGTACATTTGAGCTTGCATATTTATGTGTTTGTTTTGTTTTTCACTTCACTTTTAATAAGAATTCACTTTTTTATAGTTTATAAAAATATCAGTCTTTGATGGATTTAGAGTTAAAAAGACAAACAAACTGGTGCTACAGATGGTTTGAGAAACACTGGTGAGAAACCTGCATCACATTGACAGAAATGTGGTTTGATTTATACTATTCCATAGGCGTGATTTAGGAGATGAAGTATTCTGGCTCATGTTCCATTGGGCTTTATAAATCCATGTCCCCTAACCTTTAAGCCATGTCCTCTAATCTTTCCAGTAGAACTATTCTGTTGTGACATTTTGATCCACTTATTTCCTGGACTGATTCACAAAGAAGTATTTCTTCAGATTTATTCATTCATTTAGCCATCATTTACTGAGCAACTATATTGTGTCTGATGCTTTTCTAAACACTAAGAATTCAGTAGTAACAAAACAAACAATCCTTACTTTCTTTTAGTTAATATGAAAAGAATTCAAATATCTAAATATTTATGCATATACACAAAGGTGCACGCGCACACACACACGAATTGCGAGGTGGCAGATTGACTCTGCTTGTCATTTGGTTCCACCTGGACTACTAATGCATGCATTCTTCTACCCTATGGATGTTAAGGTCACGTTGATGTAGTTTTGGGCTGACAAAGTAAGTCCTGGGTAACAAATATTGGTGGGCTTTCTTTGGGTCATTGATGCTTGAGGATGACCTCCCCAGTTTGGTGATGACAGTGGAATGAGAGGAACCTCAGACAGTGAAGGAACCCTGGCATTCATGCCCTGAATTGTTGTCCCCTCTTGGAAGGTCATAAAACAGAGCGTTAGATTCAGTGTATTTCTTTGATTCAGCAGGAGGGACTGTGATCTTCTGAAGGATGACGTTCCAGTTCTGTGAGTCTGTGATGGAATGCCAGGGAGGTCTTAAGCCTCTGAAATTAGGGCAGCATTTTGTTCATGTGCCCTGTTTTCGGGTGAGGGTCCCTTGCTTTATCTAGATTCTACAAGTAGTTCATGACCACCAAAGCTGAGGAATCATTGATGTACAGTGACCTCAAGAGCCTTCTGCAATTGGGCCTCTATTACTCAGCTGGTTTTATCTCCTGTTTTCCCTTGGATTTTCCTGCCATAGCTACCCTGGCCTCCTCACTGTCGTGCCAGTATACTTTCCATGAGCCCACCTGGGTGTGTTCTGTCTGGAATGGTCTACCTCCCACTGTCCATGGAGCTCATCTCCTTGCCTCCTCAAAGCCTTTGCTCAGATGGCATCCTCTAGGCCTACACTGACTATCCTATTTAAAATTGCATTTCTTTTCTGCCACCATCTTGGCCCTTTTGATGTTTCTTGTTCTGCTTATTTTTCCCCTAGCACTTGGTACATTTTACATTTTGTATAGTTTTAGCTATTTATTGGATTTATTATTCATATTCCCTTCTCTATCCTGATGCTCCATCCTTTGCTTACTGCTGTATCCCTCACACTTTGAACAGTGTCTGGAACATAGAGGGTGCTCAGTAAATATTTATTCAATGAATGAATGGATGAATAGATATGAGCTCTGTCTTCCTCTTGTAGTGTGCAATATAGAGCTTAAATTGGGCCAGTTTAACTGAGATTCCTCATGTTGCTCCATGTGTCTTCCATCCCATTGAATATGGTTCCACGAATCTCATGTCTTATGTTTCTATACATTAACTTTTAATAGAACTCTTTATATTTTTTATTCCCGTGGGGCATTTTTATCTCCTTCTTTAGTTTGCCTTGTCCTAGACCCTCAAAGCATTTGTGGATAAGACTTTGGGCAAGTTACTGACTTTTCTACCCCTCGGTTTCCTCATCTGTAAAATGGTAATAATGATATACAACCCTGCAGGGTTGTCATGAGGGAGAAATGCAGTGATGTGTGCCAGGTGGTTAGCACAGTGCATGAAATAAATATTGGTTGCAGTAATGCTGATGAAGATGTGTCTTGCAGTTCAGCATAATGTCTGGCACGTGGTAGGCACAGAGTAAATGGCAGCTGTAACAATTATTATGTTTCCCCTCATTATTATCATCACTAATGATATGGTCCCAGACAATTATCAGAGAGTAGGGCACTAGCAGAGAATTCTAGAGAAGATTAAGGGTTGATTTTCTTTTCCTCTTTTTTCTCCTCCTTTTCCATGTTGGGGATAAGCTGTTTTCCCTTCCTGTGCAAAGGAAGACCTGTCAGATTTCAAATTCATTCTTTGTTGTGTGCTGTGATGTTGGTTGTCACCATCATTGTAATACTTCATCTTTTTTTGCAACTTTCTGTTTGAGTAGATGGCAGCAGGTAACTTGCCTGGGTCCTCAAGACATATTTCCACATGTGTATTTCACAATAATCCTGATTTCTGGCAAGGGTTTCAAATTCATGGAGGGCATTTCAAGGAGCTGCCTTGTAAATTTCTGAATGTCTGGGTTATTTGCTTGCTTTCTTTTACCCCCCAGTGCCAGGTTAGTAAAACTCCCCAGATTGGAATCTTACAGTTACTCAATCAGCAAATGCTTATTAAGTATATACATGGAGGACTGTTTGAAAAACAAAATGACATGGTGAAAGGTGAGCTTTAGAAAGATTAATCTGGGAGCTGAGTGCCTAATTGGTGGAGGGAGTGTTATGAAGCCAGCAGAGAAGGAAAGAGAGGTATGGTGTAGGAATTGGCAAGAACTGTCAGCTGAATGGTGCCTGTATCATGCCAGCTGTGAGGTACGCAGGGTGTATACATGTCCCACCTCCCTCGGTATAGCCCAGCCAGTTTTCCAGAATGAATGCTCCAGTTTACTCTTCTATCGGCAGTGCCGAGTGTTCTGGCCGCTCTTTCTATTCTTGCCAACATTTGGTTACTATGGCTGCATAAGAAATTATGGTCAAACTTAGTGATTGAATACAGTACCTACCATTTCATCATCTTTCATAGTGTCTCTGGGTCAGGAGTTCTGGAGGGCTTGGTGGAGCAGTTCTGGCTTGGGGTCTGTCTCTAAGGAGGTTGTAGACAGATGGTGGCTGTCAGACCTTCAAGAGAAGGAAGCTATTGGAGGCATTTTTATCCCTTTATCCATCTTAAGGGAAAGGGCTGGGCGAGGATGAGGCAAAAGAAGCTTCCTTCTCAGGGTACAAATGGAAGAAGACTTTTTTCCCTCAGAGTCATGCAAGTTTTGGCTTGCTAAAGGTTGAAACATTTATTGAGTGCCTACTATGTGGTAGGCCTTGAGCAAGATGCTTTATGTTTATATGGGTTATTTTTTTCTCTTTAGCATGATCTTTTTTTTAGGGTTAACTTCCTAGATAGGCCTTTTCTTAACTACCCTATCTTTATGTTTTCCTCTTTACTTTCATTTTATTGTCTAGTTGATCAATGCCATAGCCCTTTGTTTTTCTTATTTACACTTAGTTTCCCTCTTTACACTGTATGTAGTTGCTTCCCTATTTACACAGTATGTAGTTGTTTGCATATTGATTGCCTATCCACCTGCCTTGCCTCAGCCTCTATCATGGAAGGTCTATCACAGCAACAACCATGCTTTTGTGCACTGCTGTGCATCCAATGGTGTTGCCAGATGAAATCTGGATACCCAGTGAAATTTGAATTGTGGATCCAAACAAATAATACCTTTTATTTTATTATTTTACTTTTAATTGGCATATTGTAATTGTACATATATATGGGGTACAATTTGATGTTTCGACACATGAATATGGTGTGATGATCAAATTAGCATAATTAGCACATTCATCACCTCATGGATTTATCATTTCTTTGTGGTGGGACCATTCAAAACCTTTCTCTAACTATTTTGTAACATACAATACCTTACTGATAACCATAGACACCCTATTGTACAATAGAACACCAGAAATTATTCTTCCTAGCTAATTGTAACTTTGCTAATTTAGTCCTCCTAGCTAATTGATAATTTATTCCTCCTAGCTAACTGTAATATTGACCGACCTCTCTCTCTATACTTCCCTCTTTCCCCTCCAGTCTCTGGTAACCAGTATTCTATTATCTACTTCTATAATACCAACTTATTTTTAGATTCTACATATGAGTGACATTGTGTGGTATTTGTCTTTCTGTGTCTGGCTTATTTCACTTATCTTGATACCCTCCTGGTTTATCTGTGCTTTTGCAATGCCAGAATTCTATTCTTTTTGATGGCTGAATAATATTCTGTTGTGAATATATACCACATTTTCTTTAACCATTCATCTACTGTTGGGCACACAGGTTGATTCCGTATCTTGGCTATTGTAAATAGTGCTTTAATAAACATGGGAGTGCAGATATCTCTTCAATATACAGATTTCATTTCCTTTGGCTATATACCCCGTAGTGGGATTGCTTAGTCATATAGTAGTTCCATTTTTGATTTTTTTGAGGAATTGCCCTACTGTTTTCCATAGTGACTGTACTAATTTGCATTTCCACCAACAATATATAATAAGTGTTCCCTTTCCTTCACCTTCTCATCAATACTTGTTTACTTTTTTCTTTTTGGTAATAGCCATTCTTATGAAGTGAGGTTACATCTCATTGTGTTTTTGATTCCCATTTCCCTGATGATTAGGGATGCTAAGCATTCTTTCATCTTGGTTATTTGTATGTCTTTTTTTGAGAAATGTCTTTTAAGTTCTTTTGCCCATTCTAAAATCAGGTTATTTGTTTTTCTGTTGTTGAGTTGTATATGTTCCTTATATATTCTGGATATTAGTCCCTTGTCAGATATATAGTTTGCATGTATTCTGCCCCATTCTGTAGGTTGTCTCTACAGTCTGTTAATTGTTCTATTCTATACAAAAGCCTTTTAGTTTGATGTAATCCTATTTGTTTATTTTAGCTTTTGTTGCCTGTGCTTTTGATGTCTTATTTTAAAAATCCTTGCCAAGCCCATTGTTGTGAAGCATTTCCCCTGTTTTCTTCTAGTAGTTTCATAGTTTGGGGCTTTACATTTAAGTCTTTAATGCATTTTGAGTTGATTTTTCTATATGGTGATAGGTGGAGGCCTAATCTTGTTCTTTGGCATGTGGATATCCAATTTTCTCAGCACATTTATTGGAGATATTGTGTGGTTTTTTTTTTTTTTTTGGCTGAGTGCAAGATACTTTATTGATGGTATATGGCAAGATGGGGCTCCCTAGGTCTCCCTCCGCTCCCATTCTTCAGGGTGTCTGGCATGGACAATGTGAGGAGGGGAGGTTCTCAGTGTGGTCGGGGACTCCCCAGAAGCTGAGGGCTTCTTTCTTCCTCTCATGATCTCACTGGGGCTGGTGGTCTGGGGGCTCTTATCCTTGGAGGCCATGTGGGCCCTGAGGTCAACCACCCTGTTGCTGTAGCCAAATTCATTGTCATACCAAGAGATGAGCTTGGCAAAGTGGTCATTGAGGGCAATGTCAGCCCCAACATTGAAGGTGGAAGAGTGGGTGTCGCTGTTAAAGTTGGAGGGCACAACTTGGTGCTCAGTGTAGCCCAGGATGCCCTGGAGGGGGCTCTTGGATGCCTGGTTCACCACCTTTTGATGTCATCATATTTGGCGGGTTTCTCCAGGTGGCAGGTCAGGTCCCTGACAGACAGGTTGGTGGTGGGGACACAAAAGGCCATGCCTGTGAGCTTCCCATCCAACTCAGGGATGACCTTGCCCATGGCCTTGGCAGCCCTAGTGGACACAGGGATGATGTTCTGGAGGGCCCTGTGGCTGTCGTGCCACAGCTTTCCAGAGGGACCATCTACAGTCTTCTGGGTGGCAGTGGTGGCATGGACAGTGGTCATGAGTCCCTCCACGATGCCAAAGTTGTCGTGGATGACCTTGGCCAGGGGTACTAAGCAGTTGGTGGTGCAGGAGGCATTGCTGACAATCATGAGGTTGTCCTGATACTTCTTGTGGTTCATGCCCATCACAAACACGGGGCGCTGGCAGAGGGGGTAGAGATGATGACCCTTTTGGGTGTTTTTCTTAATGTGTGTTCTTGGTACCATTGTCAAAAATTGGCTGTAGGTGTATGAATTTATTTGGGATCTCTTTAATCTGTTCCATTTGTTGATGTGTAGTTTTTATGTCAGTACTATGCTGTTTTGATTATTGTAACTTTGTAGTATGTTTAGAAGTCAGATCATGTGAGGCCTCCAACTTTGTTCTTTTTGCTCAGAATTGCTTTGGTTTTTCTGGGGTTTGTGTGGTTCCATATGAATTTTCGGATTTTTTTTCTATTTATATGAATAATGCCATTGATATTTTGATATTTTGCGTTAAATCTGTAGATCACTTTGGGTAGTATGACCATTTCAGCAATATGAATTCTTCCAGTCCATGAACAGGGGCTATTAGCTCACTTTTTAGTGGCCTCTTCAAGTTCTTTTATCATTGTTTTATAGTTTTCAATGTAGAGATCTTTCACCTTCTTGGTTATGTTTATTCCTAGATATCTTATTTTTTGGTAGCTATCATAAACGGAATTATTTTCTTGATTTCTTTTTCAGAGAGTTCACTATTAGGGTACAGAAACACTATTGATTTTTGTATGTTGATTTTGTATCCTATAATTTTACCAAAAATAAAATTTTAGTATATCACAAATATGGGATATGTACACACTAAAAAGTTATTCATGGCTTTTCTGAAACTCAAATTTAACTAACTGTCTGGATGTTTTATTTGCTAAATCTGGCAACACTAGGGCCTGGTATTCTGTAGAGTATAAAACTTATTGTAAGAGTTCATTAAATGTTTAAATGAATAAACGAGTGAATAAGTGAAAGAACTCATTTCTTTCTCATGGATAATTTTGCAGGGAGAATAGTATTATTTTACAGATATGATGTTCATATAATCTAATAAGCTGATGCATGGGCCCAGAGCTGGTTAGTATAGGGTGGGGATAAGAGTCAAATTTTGAAACTGCTTTTTCTGGCTTTCATTTATCTTTCTATTATTTTCACTGCACCATGCTTCCTCACTGTGTTAAAAGAAAGTTCATCCTAGCCGGGCTCGGTGGCTCAGCCTGTAATCCTGCGCCTTTGGGAGGCTGAGGTGAGTGGATTGCCTGAGCCCGTGGGTTCGAGACCCGCCTGGGCAACTTGGTGAGACCTCATCTCTACAATAAATAAAAAAAAATCAGCCAGGCGTGGTAGCGCGTGCCTGTAATTCCGGCTACTCGGAAGGCTGAGGTGGAAGGATTGCCGGAGCCCAGCAGGTGGAGGCTGCGGTGGCCGGGAGCGGCCACTGCACTCCAGTCTGGGTGACAGAGTGAGACTCCAACTCAAAAAAAAAAAAAAAAAAAAGAAAGTTCATCCTTGTAGCAATCAGATATCTTAGTTGTATTAGCCAAAAAACAGAATTAAAACACTCACTCTGTAGAGAGTTTATTAAAGAATTTTTAGGAGCTCAGTATTTCTGGGAAGTCAGAGAAACAGACCAGAGGTTGAGTAGCCAGGATCTATGCCCCCAGCACATTGCAGAACTGATCCAATGAAGATATTGATATTGCTAGGCACAGATACTGCAGCCTGCACTATTAACATCACTAGTGTAAACTGGTAGAGCACACACATAGCCAAGCCCCTGGCCCTGAGGTCTTCCAGATATAGCTACTTCTTTCCTTGCCAGTGTACAGTTTTGCACTGTCTGGCCCAGGTATGTCTGATTGGGAGAACTAAAGGCACATGTCTTTATTCTAGCTGCAAGGAAGTCTGAAAAAATGAACCTTATCCTTTTAAGGAGTTGTCTCTATCTCCCTGTATACTCATAAAAAAGGGAACTCTTCAAACACAGGAAGTATCTTAAAAGGTGCTGGGCTACCTAAACTATTCTGTGTCCTCCTGACACCTTTGAACTTTGGTAGCATAGTGCCTTCTAATTTTTTAAAACAGGTATTACTTTCTACCTTGTTTAAAACAGAAATTGTGTCTACTTTAGTATTTTTTTCTTTTAATTTTTTTATTTGTAAGATGTAGGGTACAATTAAGGGTTAGGTATACAAATGTTCATTAGGCAGATACCCTTGTTGATGAAGTGTACTGCTTCTCCCCCAGCATATTTCTGCTACTGCCAATCCTGTCCCCTCCCCTGGCAGTTTCCCACTACTGCCAATCCTTTTCTTATAGTATTATGATATGATAATTGTTCAAGGTCCACTTATGAGTGAGAACGTGATACTGAGTTCTTTGTTTGTGTGATAGATCACTGAGTATTATAGACTCTAAGTTCATCCAGGTTGCTGTGAAGTTCATGATTTTGTCCTTCTTTATAGCTGTGTAGTATTCCATCATGTATATGTACCACATTTTTTATCCAGTCAATTTTTAATGGGCAGCACAGTTGGTTCCATATTCTTGCTATTGTTTTAATTTGTCTATACAGTGTTCCCTGTACTCCCGGGAGACATTTAATATGTGAGTGACTAAAGGGATTGGCAGTAGTGGCACATTGTCAGGGGATGGGGGAAGGCATGTAACATCAATAAGGGTGCCTGATCTCATACCAGGTGAAGTGGGTACCAAAGGGAGGCCCAAACTTTACCTGTACGGTGACCATTTAGCTACCTAATCCTGAATTGTACCCCACATCTTTAAAATAAAAATAAAAAAACTAAAGTTTGAGTAATATCAGGTCTAAATTATACAATTATATGTAGAATATACATATGTAGAATAATACATATTCTATATGCATATAATTATACAATTATACAAAGAATAATAACTACTTAATGAAAACATCTATAAATTTATTTACTTCTTTGATTTTATTGTAGAGATGACGTCTTGCCATATTGCCCAGGCTGGTCTCAAACCTGTGGGCTCAGGCAATCCTCTCACTTCAGCCTTCCAAAGTGCTGGGATTACAGGTGTGAACCACTGTTCCTGGCTAAAACATCTATCTTTTTTTTTTTTTTTAACTCCATTCTCTATATGGTGAGATTTCACAGGTGACTTAAATTCTATTTATATATATTTTTTAAATGTTCAATCATGATCATTTGTAATAAACAAAGTTTTCAAAGCTTGCTAACTAACTGGGAGAAAAACTAGAGGTCTGGAATCTCCTATCCACAATTCTAAAATACAGAAGTCTCTGAATGTGGAAGGACTTTTTTCTTTTCTGATACCACATTTGGCAGAAGTGCCTGACCTGAAATGACATGAGGCTATTTATAGTCTATATTATTCCACTTAATTGAATATTCATATGTTTCTCAGCAGAAATATTAACGTACTTGATTACAAGCTGTTACCCTGATCCCACTGGGAATATTATACTGTATATGACCTCTGTTATCTTTATAAAATTTGGAAAATTGTGATATTCAAGACCCATCAGTCCCCAAGAGTTTTTTTGAAGTGGTGTGTGTGTGTGTGTGTGTGTGTGTGTGTGTGTGTGTGTATGTGGGTATACACACTTGTGTATATGTACATAGAAAGTTCTGGAAGGGTGCATTCAAAACTGTCAAAGTGATTACCACCAAGGGAATGGATTAGATGAAGAGGCAGTGAGAAATAAACGTATACTTCATATTCTTCAGTATTTCTAGTAATTACTATAATAAAAATATTGCCTCTTTAAATGAAAAAAGAATAGACTATAATTGAGTGGAAATTTTATTGTATTTAGGAAAATAGTAGTAATACTAATTTTAAAAGATGATTTGTCAAGTAGGCTGTGCCTTTACATATTAGTTCAACATTACTGACAACTGACAAGGACTCAGGAAAAGTTATACAACGAACAGGCAGCCTCCTGCCTTTTTGACAATGTGTGCGTGCTCTGCTGGCAGGGAATTTGTATCAGCAAAAGCACTAATTTTGCTAAGAAAAAAATAAAGGCACACAAAAATGTGATGAGTAAATGAAACTACTGTTATTAGTGATGGGTTTGGCATGCTTTACGAACTCTAAATGATTACTCATCCACTGTACATTTGCAGAAGTTCTTTAACAAAAGCCAGATGCATATGTAGTAGCAGGGGTTAGTAGGTGGATGGGAGGATTAAACTCTGTGAGTTTTTGGAGCACTGATTTGCAGCTGTTTTTTGACTTGTCAACAGGCGACTTTTCTGAGTCAGCCTATAGGATGGCTTCCCAGGGTAAGTCTGATTTTGCTTTTCTGGGCTTAAAATATAAGTGGTAAAGGAAGTCTAACTAGTTGCCTTTTGCAGTGGATTCTGTAAATCAATAGTACCTGCGTTTCTTCTGTGAGAAAAACATTTATCATATTTCAGCATATTCTGACTTTCCTACTACTGATTTTTATAGCTTTGCCTCACCTCCTAATTTTTAAAGTGCTGAAAGTATTTGCTAGGGGAATTGCAAAGGTCACATGTAAGTTCTGCGACTGGAGTGTGGCGATCAGCAGGATTGAGCTGTAGTTCTTCATGACCCTTTCTTTTCAAGAGGAGGTTTCCAATAAATGAGTGTAGCATACTTTATGTGCTTGCTTATGACCTTAAACATGGCTTAGATTTTGCTGAGTGACCATTATGGGTACTTTATGACATGTAATAATGGTTTCAACCTGCACAATTTTTTTCTCCTTTACTGAAACAATGTCATGCATCAGTCAATGTGAAGTTCATTTTAAAAATTTTATTGTAAAGGGATTTGGAAAAATGTTAGACATTAAAATAAGTCCCTGGATTCTGACTCCAGAGAATGCTGGTTCTTGAGGTTAGAAAAAAAGTGAAGATTCGCCAAGCTCTTACAAATGAGCTTTGTAATCATCGCTGATGAAATGATAAAAACACGACTTTTCCCACCGGATGCTAAATGCCCCTTTTCATTAGCTATAGTAGGAGGAACAAATCATGTGATTTTTTTTTCCTTTGTAAAGTTTAAACATAGTCACTTATTAAAGGCAGTTTTCATTTTGTGGCTACTTTTTTCTTCCGGTGTCTAGCACAGTTGAAGATTTTATATTCTTATATCTTTTAGGACACTCGAATGAATAACAGGGTTCTGAGCAGCTCTCTCAATGGAAGAGCTCAGTTGCATCCTGACAGTTATGGACTGGTTGTGGTGCCCTACCCACTTCTCTCCTGCTCACTGTGAGGGACTGTGGAGGTCTCTGGGGGGCTGAGGCATGTCAGTGGCAGTGACATCCATGTGGGAGATCTGAAGATAAACTGGCCTAAGGATTTTCATTCATCAATGTTCAATACTCATGAAAAAGATTGATATGTAAAAAAGAGCAAGGAATTTCAGTTGATTTTTTTGAAACATGAAAACATTCACATTAGGACATTCAAAAATAAAAGCACCATCCCGACGCGGTGGCTCATGCCTGTAATTGCAGCACTTTGGGAGGCAGAGGTAGGAGGATCCCTTGAGTCCAGGAGTTCAAGACAAGCTTAAGCAATATAGCGAGACCTTGTCTCTACAAAAAAATAAAAGTACATAATTAGCCGGGTGTGATGGTACATGCCTGTAGTCCCAGCTACTTGGGAGGCTGAGGCAGAAGGATCATCTGAGCCCAGGAGGTTGAGACCATGTTGAGCAGTGATCTATGCCACAGCACTCCAGTCTGGGCAACAGAGAGTGAGACCCCACACTCAAAAATAAATAAATAAAAACACTATGTCCTTAGTGCTTTGAATCTCACATAAAAATATACCTCCTGGAGGCTGAGGCCCTGAGCCAAGGGCTGTGTGAAGTTGGAAGTTTAATGTGACCTGTCTTTCTGGGGCATCAGTAGTTCTTAAATATTTGGGGTCATGTAGGAACATTTCCATGCTGATGTAAGCAAAGAGGTATGTTATAGAGTGGAATGTGAGGTAAGATATGAGGCTGTAAAGAGATGTCTCGCCTGCTGAGGGGGAACCCAAACTATGTTCCTAGACTTCTGGCTGTCCTCGTGAAGGTGGTCCTCCGTCCTCTGCTGTGAGATGTGCTTTGGTAGAAATGGGTTGGGGTTCACATTCACCCCTTCTCAAACCAGCCATTCCAGGAACACATTTATGGGCACAACAAAGTGAACCACTATGAGGTTTGAGAAAACTTTTTGTCCAGGGTGAGCTGGAACACTTAATCCATCATGTCACACACACACAGAGGTACTATAGAAGAAGGGACAGGAATTTTCACAGAAGGTTTAACCATCTGGAAATGTTTAGAATAATAAGATAACTGTCTCTTTTAATGAGTGGTGAAGATTGGCACCTGAATGTTAGCTGGTGTAACCCTGTGACCTTTTCCAATGTCCCCTACTGCCCCATTCTTGAACCTCATTGATGATTTGCCAAGCAGCTTTTTTTGTTTGTTTTTTGAAAGAGAAGAGAACATTATTATTATTCTTACTTGAATTGAAGTCTCATTCTGTTGCCCAGACTGGAGTGTGGTGACGCTATGATGGCTCACTGCAGCCTTGACCTCTTGGGCTCAGGCGATCCTTCTGCCTCAGCCTCCTGAGTAGCTGAGACTACAGGCGCACACCACTATACCTGGCTCATTTCTGTGTGTGTGTGTGTGTGTGAGTGTGTGTGTGTGTGTGTGTGTATAGAGATGAGGTCTCACTATGTTGCCCAGGCTGGTCTCGAACTCCTGGGCTCAAGCAATCCTCTCGTGTTGGCCTCCCAAAGTGCTGGGATTATAGGCGCAAGCCACCATGCCAGGCAGAGAACATTAATTATTAATAAGTTCAGAGCGGATTGTTAAGTGCTTGGATTAGCCAGCCTCCTTTGATTTTTGTCCTGTTTCTTAGTGTTTTTCAGTATATCATAAAAAGGCCAGAGAGGATGAAACCCCAGCTACTTTTTACTTTTAGATTTGTATCGCCAGTTAGGAAACCAAAGCAGATTGAGAATGACAGACTTATTTTACCTTTTGTAGAAGATAAGAAATCAAGACTGGGCTTAAATATATACGCACATCTTCCACGTAATTTACTAAACTCTTGAATCCATCTTCACACATACAAAAAATCAAATCTTAAAATAACTGCTGGAAGAAGAAAGAGCTAAAGTAGTAGGCAATCTTCATGGCGTTTAATGCTTATATTTACGGCTTTAAAATATTCAAATACATCTTTGTTCTGTGTAGTTAACTGTGGTGGTTCAGTATTTGAAAAGGTGATGAATAAAAGGGCAGATGCAATTTTTGAAGCTGTAATTTGCAGGAGATACTAATACAAGTCCATTTTCTTTTCTGAATGTGCTATTTATATAATTATATTTTTAACAAATCTTAGAACTAGAATGAAAATAGTAATTAATCTTAAGGGTAAGAGAGGTTGCAGCTGTGCCAAATTTGGAAACTTTAAGAAGTCCTCTTGGTGGTTAAGCACAGTCTATTGAATATTCTAATTTGTATGTCACAGAGCATAGTGCTGAGCAGATAGCATGCGTTATCTTGAGTTAATTAATGTTAAATGATTGAGTCAATTTAGTAATACGTTTTAATCTCATAAAAGCAAGCATATTTAATTTAGAAGTGGCAGGTTGAATTTAAAGCCAAGTTAAGTAGGTCAAGTGAAATGGTGCACATAGCAGAGATCATAGTATTGTATGTGCAAAGAAAAAAAGACTAAAAGGAAATGCACCCAAATGTTTACATGTTTAGATGATGAATGATTTTTTTTCTGTTTGTCTTTAATTTTCCCCAGTGACCAAATATATTCTTTGAAGAATAGTATGTTCATGACACATGTTAAGCTTTACATAACTCTGTTAAATCTCAAGTTAACAAATTCATACTAAACATGATACACATCAAACAGTATGTGAGTGGTATCCCCTATAGTTGGGCAGCATAGTAGCTTTGAGTGGAACTTATATTCTAGCCAAATTCATTTTTCCAAATGATATTTTATGTAGAATCCCAGTGTAGTCAGTTCTGCTATAGCACAACCTGTGCTTCTAAAAAATCATCAGGCTATCACAGAATCCTGTAGTAGATACCGCAGGGTGTGTAGGAAAAAATAGGACTGGGATCACAATACTCAATAACTTCATTGGTGACATCTTAAAAAAAAATAGGAAGCTAATAAATAAGGTAGACAGCTTTACATTTGCTAAATGGTAAGTGATCCATCTATACAACAACCAGCTTGCTACTTTGCCTTGAATAAGACCTGGAGTTTGCTTGGGGATGTGGCCTAAGAGGAGTTACAGCTATGAAGTGGTGGAAGGAAGCTTATCTGGAATCAGACCAAAAGTCGTAGCAAGATATGGATGGGTACACACGTGGTAAACTGAGGTAGCTGGTCAATGTTTGAAGTGTGTGCTTAACACAGCTGGGTGTGGTTTTCTGTGTTTCACCTAGTGTTTCTTGTGGGCGAAATCATGCATAAGCGAGCCAAAATTCATCAGAGCTGTGCTCAAGTTCTTTTCTAATGTAACAAATTTGCATTATAAAAACAAGCACAATGGCAGAACTCACTGTATATGGAGCAGATAAAGTAAATCTGCACTTGTTCTAGGTATGTCAAGAGCTCAGTATGGAACCCAACCTCCTCATTGCCACCCAGGGGATTCATGGAGCATATCTGTGTGGTGTGAACTTGATTGTCCTTTGGTGTGTGATCTGGAACAGATACAGAATGATATTTTTCTTGTGGAGATGTTCGGTCTTACCTTTGTATCCCTCACTGGCTGGTGACTGTAGGCATGCCAAATGCTTTGACTTTCACAGCTTTCAGCTCCACTGCCAGATGGGCGGTCCAGTAAAGCAAATGGCCTTGAACTTAAAACCCCATAGAATACCTCACTCCAGATCCTTGCCAGGAAATCTAACCTTCGCAGTGCTACTCAATACTTATCAAATGCTGCTGTGGAAAACAAATATTTATGGATTACTGTGTGAAAGACAGAGGTTCATCCATTTTTACGAATACTCTAAATTATTGAGGGAGGAGGGGTATGTTATTTGAAAAATCATTTTACCAGGTGTCAATGTTTAAGGAAGGTATGTGAATTTTACATTTATCCAAAGGAATCATTGATTATAAAATAGTTCGGGAAAATCTGTAAAATCTATACCTGAAAAAATCCAGACAAGCAGAAATCTCTATGCTGAGATTTTGATATACCTCAGAATTTATGCCCTCTTCTTCAGCTGCCAGCAATTAGTTTTACAAAGTTCTACTTGGTATTATGCCTCAGCCCCCACTGAATCTCGTTATAAGAGCTTTATCAATCTTTAGTAAATGGAGTGCCTATCTTGTGGGTGTTACAATGTTCTCTTTATGAAGACGCTTGGGAGAAGTGTCTCCTGGTTTCAATACCACAAATGACTGTACTTCTACACAACTTTGAGTTTTCATTTTATGGGTATAGTTAGTCATGTAACCGATTGTGTTTTCTTCCTCTTTATGGCCGCAGACATGTTTTCTTTGACCCACACTTTTTTTTAACCAAAAGAAAAACTATTTGCCAGCATTCCAATGTTGAGAAGATTTCACACGAGCGTGTTTGAACTACCAGCATCTATTGAAAAATGAGATCTGGCAATGTTGGGCTCTCATGTTTCTATGGCAACCATGGGATCCAATGAAAAAGTTTCGCCATTTTCCTTAAAATAGAACAGGCACCCTTCGGTTAGTTTTACCTTTCTGTTTTACCTGCCTGGCCCCTGTAGATGTTTAACTTTAAGGCCTCTGACTTAGAAATCAATTTGTGGCCCACCTTTAGAAAACATGCAGACTTTTATTTGCATTTGTGTACTAATCTTAGTCCTGAGGTTAATTTATTTATTCTTGAATTCTCTTTCCTTCATCCACTTACTTTAATTTTCCTATGTTGTTGTATCTTGGAATGTTGTGTGCTTTTTCGTAAGTGGCTTTAAGTCCTTTTGGGGAAAAAAAAAAAGCAACAAGGAATATTAAAAATAAAAGAGTGACTTTTCCCCCAAAATCTTTTTAGGGGGACCTGGTAAGTTTAAAATGATTTCAGCATTTTTTCTGACCTATTTTCAAGTTTGATTCTAGTACCATTCAGAGCTCTGTAATTTTTTTGTTTTCTCTTTCTTTCTTTCTTCATCCTTTTTTTTTTCTAATTCCTCATAGAGATTCTGAGAAAACATGAGCCATTCAGCACACACAGTCTTTTTGTACCTAAGATTGATTGATTTTTTTCCTGGATCTTGTATTAAGCACTGAAGAGCCAAGTAATTTTCACATGCAATTCAGAACTTTCATATTTCGTTGAGAAATCTGAAGACCCAACAAGAGTGGGCCAACATTTATGCTTGGATGTGTCTATGTCTAATTCACCATGTCTTTCCCATGCTCATTGCCTCCTTGAATGACACTGAGGCTGAATGCTACTTGCCCTGTATCCCTCCATTTTTTTAGTATGTCACCCACTGTTATTTTATACCATGTTGGTCCACCATCCCGACTGATCTCGCTGCTGAAGAATATTCCACTCTTTGGCAGACAGTGGATTGAATTTTTCTTAATTGTCCTCTTATGGTTGCAAGTTTCCTCAGTAGGAGTGTCATGGGTGTCTGTGTAGGTAAAAGGAACACTGGGTTCATTCACTCAACAAATATTTATTGAGCATCTACTCTGTGTCAATGATTGTTCTGGTGCTGGGGATGGAGCAATAAATAAAGCAGGCAAAGATATGTGCCCTACTGGAGTTTACAGTCTGGTGGGGGGGTAGTAAGTCCCATGAAAAAAAATTAATAATAAAGCCAGGAGGGCTTCCTCTTTAATTGGAGGCTGATGAGGTTCCTTTTGAACAGAAATATGAATTAACCTAGGAGCAAACCTTGCAGCTGTCAGGGAAGAACATGATAGGCCAAGGGGTGGCAACAAGAGTAACATCCCCATGGGGAAAACATAATGGATTTTGCATTAAACATGACTTTTATTTCAAGTGTGGCCTCTCCTAGTGGTGCGAACTGGGACCAATTGCTATGCCCAACGGACTGTGCCTGGGAACTCATCTCTAAAATGCTAAGATTCAACACTGGAGAAGGACCATGCCTTTCTTATTAGTTTCTACCCATTTCTAAATCTGGTCCTTGACTCTTAGTAAGCATTAGGCAAATATTTGTGTTGTTAAAAGATGGACACAACAATGGATTTAAAAGAATATAAAACATCACAAAAGCTTAGCTAAATATATATCACAGTCCCAAAGATTAATGGCAAGGAATATGGCTAGCTCTGAACCATGGCCACAAGGAATCTCTCTTTAATAATGATTTCATATTTTCCATATTTAGCAAGAAACATCTACAAACCAAATTGGGAACTGTTGTGACTCAGCAAAGGGACCTGGGATTCTTTGATCATTTCCTCTTGAGGGCATTAGTGTAATTGCTTGGGAGGGAGTCCTATAAATTCAGCTAAATATTGGTCATCTTCTAGAAGGACAGTGGGAACCAGACTGAGGACATGGATTGTATGTTTGTTGTTCTGTCTGTTGTTCATTGGTATATCTCAACTTCACGCATTGTGCCTGTGCTCTCATAGTAAGAGCTTAGAACATATTTGGTAAACAGTGGGTAAATTCAAAGCAATGATACATTTCAAACTCCTTCATAAGATAGTGTTGGAGTCACATTGGACACATAGCACACATTCTGCCTGCTTCCTTCCCAGGAAAGGTACACTAGAACCAGAGGAGACTGAAAGACTTATCTGGTGTTATGGCCAGGCCTAGAGGTAACATCTTCTTTGCTTTAACTCATTTAGTTATCATCTTCATTTATAGATGGGGAAATTGAGGTCAGAACTAGTAAGTGGCAGAGCCAGGTAATTTGACTCTAGGGATTGTGTTAGTAATGCCTAGATTGTTGCTTACAGAATAGAATAACTAGCAGTTACAGAAACAGAAGTATGAAAAGGATTCACTTAGGCTTAGTGGACTTTGTTGATGGTGTTAGTGACTGGTGACCTTTCGTGGTGATGACCATTTCTTTCACATATAACAGGTTTCAGATGGAACCCCTTCCTAACAGGAATCCATCTTTTGATTCAGATAGCACATGAGTATTTTCTAACAGCCATATTCCCATTCCACATGCTTCACAGCCTAGGAGCTCTTTCTGTCACATTCCCATTTAATGATGTGCTAGCCACATTATCTCTCAACAGCCTCAATCCCTCCCTCCTGCTTTTATCTCATGAATAAATTCTTCTTGTTCTAGGGCAATTTGATTTTCTACTGCTTATTTTCACTGTAGATGGAGTGAGCATATTTGCCACTATGCTTTTGCAGGAGGACAGATTTAAAGCTAAAAGACGGCTTGGCGAATTTGTAATGGTAGTCTGTTGGGTTCAGAGAGCATTGTGGGAATCCCTATGTTTTCCTCTCATTTGTGTGCTTTAAAGTGAGGGGAAACCTTGTGATTTTTATGGATGTCAGAGGTGAGCAGATATCCTGGCCGGCTTTCTGGGGAAGATGAAAATGGTTGTGTTTCTCATGACTTTAATTTTCCAGAGCCGATTCTATGGCAATATCACTCTGGCAAATATTGGCTGGCCATGGAACATTTTAAAGAGCAAGTGTTTCGTGAATGTTCTGTCTATTACCATGGCTGAGGAATCAAAACAAAGTATTCTCCACACATTTCCTCGAGCACTCATGGATGGATTCCAGTGTAATACTTTCATGTTAGCTCCTAGACTACTTGAAGAATTTAAAATAAACCATTTCTGAAAACACAATGATTAAGAAGAATTGAGCAGAGTATTTTGTACCATTTTTCCCTTTTTGCATTGGAATATCATGTTTGGAGTGGTGGCAAAGATGAACTGAGTGCCAAAGGGCTTTATAAAAAGTTGTGTTTTCAGATGGTAGTTGTAGACATGATGGCAATAACAATCATAGTAATGTCTGTTTAGCTTGTGAGATGTCTATTCTCACATAAGGAATGAAGAAGCACTGATGGCATTCAAAAACAAACTCATCACAGATATCTCAAAGATTTTTCTAATTTCTGTTTTGTTCCCTCTTCTCTAGCGTATGCTTCTCACATTTTTGTGTGATTAATGAGAATAAATAATAGGATGTGAGTTTACAAGGAGTGTATGAGTGTATTCTAAGAGTTAGCTTTTTGCACTGAGACTTTATTTGGGCAAAGATGCTTCCACAGTACCTCCTTTATCTATGAATATAGCAGGTTGGCCTAAACATAAATCAAGGAGTTTAGTTATGGTGTTGTTTCAAAGGAGTTCTTTTGTGAGGCTATGTTAGCATCAGGCCATGGCGACAACCGTTGTGGTGTTGATGACGGTGGTGGTGGTGGTGGTGCTGGTGACGGTGGCGATGATAATGTTGTTAATAATGGCTACAATGTATTCTATGCTTATACTTTGGGCTCTATGCTGAGTGCAAGCCAGGCATTAATTCCTGCATTATCTCACAACAGCCTGTGAAGTTAGGACTAGTCTTATCCCCATTTTGCAGATGAGGAAACCGAAGCTTAGAGGGATTGAATAATTTCCCCCTGGGTTCACAGCCAATGAGAAAGAGAGGAGCTTGAATTTGATGCCAGTTCTCTCTGACCCCACCCCTGGGGGCTGATACCTCCTTCTCACCACATCCTTTCTAGAGGTGGGAAGCTCTTCTCTGGACTATTTCGGTGACCCATGACCTCTCTCCCTTCTTTCTTCCTCTTTCTCTTTAGATCATTTTCCTCCCATCGGTTCTCTGTACCTCTTTGCTAAAGGTTCACCCTCTTTGCTTGGTTTATACCTCTTGAGCTTCAGGACTTCTCTGCCATGGAGTTTCTTCTTTGAATTCTCATAATTCTTTGTTCCTATCTTAATCAAAATTCTGTGCAGCTTCTTGTCAGCTACATAAGTATTCCAGGGAATCCTAACCCATGGTCTGAGCATTCAGTTGAGTTCTGTGTGTCTATTGCTGTGTGAATTTTCTCTGGAGAGAGTCTGCAATTTTCATATGAGTCTCAGAAAGTATTTGACCAAAAAGGTTAAGAAATTATTATTTATAGGATTCCCATGCTCCCACAAGTAATAAACACCTAGAGGCAAGGAGCATATCTTATTCATATTTTTTTCCCCTGGGAGAATATACTGATATATATCTTTGAGTGTCTGGATAAATGAATGTATTTCCTAATAGAATGATGGAGTGGTATAGTCTTTGGGTTGAGAACACAGAATCTAGATTCAGACTGTGCCTTAGGTTGAAATCCTTCTTTGCAAACCCTTCACCAAGTGATATCATCTTTCAAAACCTCATTCTACTCATTGGTAAAAGGGACATCATAATAGTGTTAAAGGTAGAGGGTTGTTATTAAAGATTAAAATAAGGCAATGCATGTGAATTGCTTAGCACAGTAACACATAGCATACCTTTCAGAATTAGCTGCTATTGTTATTATTATATAAGAACATTTGAAAGGGTCCATAGGATGAGGTTCTTATGAGGTTCTTAGTGATGACTGCGGAGAAACTGAAACCTTCAAAGCAAAGAGTTTTCATGCCACTTTTGAGTCTTAAAGACTTAGACCCAGCATGCTGTCTTTAGCCATGATGGCAGGTACAGGGCAGTTACCTCCCTGAAATGTTTTTCTTGGGCATTTCATTTCCCTATGGTCTCGACCCTGGACAGACAGTGGCTCAGGCTTCCCAGACAGACACGTAAAATGCCAGCTAATGGAAATTTTGTAATATGGGTATGCTGTCCCCAAGGACTTGGACATATGTTTTTTGTGTTTAAATCAACAGAAAAAAGTGCAGCTGTAGCCACTCCCCTGAACAATCGTTGAAGTAGCCCTTTCTTTGTGTGTTCTCGGAGCCCCCGGGTGCTGGGACCGTCACTTGGCATCCTCTGTGTGCGTCGCAGAGGAGTCCAGTAGGTCAGATGAAAGGCAGAGGCCGACGGGGTATCATTGCTTGTTTGCACAGCAATGATGAATAGTTTTACGTAGATCAAGACATACAAGTTATTTATAATAGTTCAGTCACCAGGATCACAAGGCAAGAAGGAGCCTTCAGAAAGGTGCTTTAGTTGGATACCTCTGAACTCTGGCCTGTTAATGTACACTAAATATAGAAAAAATAGTTCAAAAATCTCTTTACAGAAAATATATTATGAGCTAGATTTCATTGACATAAGGGGGGAAATTGTCAACTTACACTTTTCTCATAGTTTTCTTTTAAGTGGGTATCACTTCTTTTATCACTTGTTAATTGTGTGACCTTGGTTGAGTCACTTGCCAATGTCCTTTTTTTTTTAGTAAATCTTAAGAAATGGATTTATTCATAATCACCCCAGACTGGAAGCAGCCCAAATGTCTTCATATTAATGAAAGGATAAACAAGTTGTGGTTTATCCATATAATGGAATACTAATTAGCAATAAAAAGGAACAAGCTACTGATACCTACAGCAATGTGGATGGATCTCAAATGCACTTGCTAAGAAAAAGAAACCAGACTCAAAGCCTGTATATGGTTTCATTTATATGACATTCTAGAAAAGGCAAAACTATAAGAACAGAAAACTGATAGATGGTGTCTGTGGGTTGGGGCTGAGGGTGTTTTGACTACAAAATGGCAGCATGGGAGAGTGTTTTGGAGTGATAGAACTATCCTATGACTTGATTGTGGTGATGGTTACATGACTGTGCATCTCAAAACTTACAGAACTATGCGCCAAAAAGGTGAATTTTAACATATATTATTAAAAATAAAAGAATTGTCAGTAGTGGAAAATTGCTAGGGGTGGGGAGCGGTGGCAGGATTGGCAGTAGTGAGATTCTGCTGTGAGGGGGGGCATACCTCATCAACAAGTTTACTTGCATAATAAACATGTGTATACTTAACCCTGAATTGTACTCCGCATCTTTAAAATAAAAAATTTAAAGAAACAACAACAACAAAATAAAATAAACAAATAAAAAAAGGGACAATAGCATCTACCTAATACACTCACAGAGAAATACTACTTTGGTTTTTTTTATATTTTATTTTATTTTTTTTAAATTTTGGGGTGCAATTCATGGTTAGGTATACAAATATTCATTGTGCAGGTACCCTTGTTGATGAGGTGTGCTCCCCCTCCCCAGGCAGATCTCAACTACTGTCAATACCACCTCCCCACCCCCCACAGTTTCCTGCAACTGTCAATCCTTTTGTTATAGTATTACGGTGGTTGTTCAAGGTCCACTTATGAGTGAGAACATGAGATGCTCAGATCTTTGAGAAATACTACTTTGAAAAGGGCAATGCATATCATTTAAATTCCATAAATTTAACTTGAATCCCCCAAATATTCATTGATTAGCTGTTATAATGTAGTTCATTATGGGAAATCACGAAGGAAATATTGATGCATGCTCTCAGTGATGTAACAATCTCCTTTGTAAATATGCACAAACAACTTTAAGGTAATTTTAGGGTTATAATTATATCATATTATAGCATGAAGTATAGCATTCTTACAGAAAAGTATACAAATCTTACATGTATTGCCTGATGCATTTTCACCTGATAATCAACTTCCAGTCTAGAAGATAAGGCATTACTAGCACCTATGTATCCTCCTATTCAACCCTTCCTCTAAGTATAATCACTATCTTGACGTCTAACAACATAGATTAATAATGTCTGGATTTTATTTAACTTTATACAAATGGAATCATACAGCATGCACTCTAAAATCTGGATTCTTTTGATGAACATGTATGTGAGATTCATCTAAATAGTTCATTTGCATAGAATATTCCATTGTATGATTACATCACTATTCTACTTTTGATAAGCATTTGGTTTGCCTACAGTTCTACACTGTTACGAGCAGTACCACTGTGAACTTTATTGCTATATGATTTTTGGTGAATAGACATATACATTTCTGTTTGCTATGTACTAAGAAGTGAAATTACAGGGATATATGACATGCACATATTCAGCTTTAGTAGATAACTACAAATCATCTTCCAAAAGTCTTTGTGTGGATTTGTACCCACAGAAGAATCATCTGATTGTTTCAGTTGGTCTGCTCCTCACCAGCATTTGTTAATACATCTCTCTTTCATTTTATTGAAGAAGGTGTAGGTTTTTTGATAGAAAGGGATGATAAGTGCATGAAGGGTACTACAGGCAAGAGAACAACCCAAGTGGCCGGGTGCAGTGGCTTAATGCCTGTAATCTCAGCACTTTGGGAAGCCGAGGCCGGAGAATTGCTTAATTTGAGCCCAGGAATTTAAGACCAGCTTGGGCAACATAGTGAGTTCTTGTCTTCACAAAAAATCAAAAAATTAGCCTGGCGTGGGGCATGCACTTGTAGTCTCAGCTACTCAGGAGGCTGAGTCTGGAGGATTGCTTGAGCCCGGAGGATTGCTTGAGTCCAGGAATTTGAGGCTGTGGTGAGTCATGCTTGTGCCACTGTACTCCAGCCTGGATGACACAGTGAGACCCTGACTCTAAATGAATGAATGAATGAATAAATAAAGAAATAAAACAGCCCAAGCAAGACTATACAGCTGGAGTTTGAAGATGAGTAAGTCGTTCTTATTAGTTAGAAAATTAAGGTGGCCCATGATTGCAAATATAAATACAACATTTTAAAAGCTCATTTATTATACATTGATAAACCACTAATTTTCTTAAAGCAATTACATGAAAATAGCAAAACCATGCTTTAGGAAGGGTTATCTAGTAGCAGGTATAGATTGTATTGGGGAAAATTGGCAGAATAATTTAGCAGACCAGGCCAGAGTTGAACCATGTCATATCTGTGAGGACCAAGGAGACGCAGTTTGGTGGTTGGTAGATAAGATGTGATAAGTGAACGTTCAGTGGAGGGTTAAGGGAAGGAAGACCAAGAGATACCTCTGATCTTGGTTGCTCCTTAACCAGTTATATAAAATTTCACTGTTATCCTTCTTAATGTCTTGAAAAAGTAATTTACATTTGCTGTCTCCATATCTTTACTTCTCTTACACTTGTGTTTTTTAATTTTTTATTATTAAATATATCACTCATATTAAAAAACACCTAAAAACTAAACCTCAGTTTAGTAAAGAACAATAAAATGAATAACCTTGTACCATTCATCTTAAAAATAGAACTCTCTGGAAGCCTCATCTTTGATTGCCTCTTCCTCTCTACTCCTGAATTTTGATCTAATTACTCCTTTGCTTTTCATTACAGTTTCAGCATCTCTGAGTACACCTCTAAACTATACTTTGAACTTTAAATAAATGGGATGAACTTTAAATAAATGGGATCATACGGGAGTGTTCTATGTGACTTGTCTTTTCTCACATTTATTTTGATTTTATCCACGTAGAGGCATATAGTTCACTTACGTTCACTATTGTGTAGTGGTCTATTGTGTCAAAATTATTCCTTAGTTTATTAATCTATTTTCTCTTCATCTTTAATCCCTTGACACAGTGACATGTTTACCCAAATACTGTGGCATATGTGATAGGTTCCAGTACATCCATGTATTATGTCTCATAAACTTAAAGGCTGTCTTATGAACATACTGAAGGCTTTGGTTAGTAATTTAATGCTTACAAGGAGTTGGAACTATAGTCATCCCTAGATATCCTTGGGGGATTGGCTCTAGGGACCTCTTGGATATGAAAATCTGTGGATGGCCGGGCTCGGTGGCTCAGCCTATAATCCTGCGCCTTGGGAGGCTGAGGTGAGTGGATTGTCTGAGCCCGCGGGTTCGAGACCCGCCTGGGCAACTTGGTGAGACCTCATCTCTACAATAAATCAAAAAATTAGCCGGGTGTGGTAGCGCGTGCCTGTAGTTCCAGCTACTTGGAAGGCTGAGGCAGAAGGATCTCCGGAGCCCAGCAGGTC
>CAUYQG010050486.1:0-31488 GCA_963574415.1 Tarsius wallacei | reverse complement strand
GCCTGGGCAAGCGAGACCTCATCTCTACAATAAATCAAAAAATTAGCTGGGCGTGGTAGCGCGCGCCTGTAGTTCCAGCTACTTGGAAGGCTGAGGCGGAAGGATCGCCGGAGCCCAGCAGGTCGAGGCTGCGGTGGCCGGAAGCAGCCACTGCACTCCAGTCTGGGCGACTGAGTGAGACTCCAACTCAAAAAAGAAAAAAAAAAAAGAACCTCTCTGCTTAGCAGACTGAAGTCTCCTCCTCCTCTGCCTAGAACCTTCCGTGGGTATTCCATCCTTCTCTGAATTTGATTCAAACTCCTTGACCTTCTTGAAACTTTAGAAACTCATCCTTGCAGACACCTTCTTTCCTCTCTGCATCCCCTGACGCTCCCTGGGGCTCCACGGCCTCCTGACACAACAACTTTCTTCCCAGTGCCGGAACCTCTAAGTGCGTGACCAGAAGTCTTGTCTTGACTTTTGCCTGATGGGTGCCAACCTCCATTCCCAAGGACCAGTTCCTCGGAGTGGTCACCTAAGCCATCCACCGGAGTGGATACTCAGTCTCTGTCTACGGCACCACCCACGTTTAATTCTCTGCATAGCACGCTTCTCAACAATCTAATTCTCTTTATTTTTTTTCATCTTTTTATTGCCTGTTTTTTCAGCAAACTCCTTGAAAGCAGAGATATTATGAATACACGATTACCTGAGGGGGTATCTCCTTGGAACAGTGTTGGGGACTGCATGAGGTACTCGGAAGACATATATAGAGCAACAAATGCTTGCATTTTCATTCTGTAGGTGGAATGAAATCAAACGTGGGTTAGTATGACCAAAAACGGTCGGAAGAACTTTTAAGTATTTGCCATAGCAATGAAAGTCAACATTCAAATGAACTATTGACATGTCTTGAGCATCTTGTGTATTACACACTGTGCTAAACACTTTAGAGGCTCTAATTCCATTAAAAACACAACAAACTACTCAGTGAAGCAGACCCTATGTGATTTTTGGATGAGGACACAGAGGCTCAGAGACATTAGAGACTTTGGCTTAGCTAAAAGTGATATCTACAAATGATATAGACTTTGGACTTGAACCCAGCCTGACTCACATTCATTATATGGAAATGCACCCACTATCTGTTCATGGTTCCTTTTAGGGGTCGTGACATAGTGAAATATTTCCAAGAAACATTTCTCTGACCTAATAAATGCATATTTTCCCCCATTACATAATGAGTTTTGTTCATTGCTGTTGAAATAATAAATAAGTGTATCTCAAAATTTTTCTTTGCTTCTGTTTGATGCTGCAAGCTCAGGGCTCCATTCATTGTTCAGTCACAATCATTTTATCAGCTTAAAAATAAATGTGCTTGTCGTCTCTTTCTACATGGTTTTTAAATTTCTGGTTCTGCTTTTACTAAATTACAGTACATTTTATTACATACCTTTCTGGATCATTTTTGAGGAGATCTGTACAACTAGAAATTATTTTCAAGTCAATTCACCATATCTTGCTGTAAGGTAATATCATGGCTTATCGTCCTTACTTTGTAGATCAGGAAATAAAGAAGCTAAGGGACTGTCCAAAATAAATGGGCAGGTGGGTTTTTGAAGACAAAATGCTTCAAATTCATCCTATTTTGTGTCCAGTGACTGTATCCTTATATCGTGTTGCCTTTTGCATATGGGGGATAAATATAATTCTACAAACTTAAATTCTCAGAAAGATGGTCATAATTAAAAAGCTGACACGTATGGAGTGTGCTGCATGCCATGTTCTGTGCTAAAAGTTTTATTTACACCATTTTTAATGTTTGTACCTTCAACATCAATGCATTTGCATTCATTTTCTATCGTTGTGTGTGACGATTAGTTTATGTGTAAACTTGGTTGGACTGCAGTACTCCATTATTTCCTCAAACACTAATGAAGGTATAACCATGAAGGTCTTTTGCAGATGTGGTTAACATCCATAATATTACTCTAAGTAAAGATTACCCTTGATAATGTGGGAGGACATCAACCAATCAGTTGAAAGTTTGTAAGTGTGAAACAGGTTTTACAGGAAGAAAAATTCAGCCTCAAGACTGCAGTATGAAATCCTGCACGAGTCTCCAGGCCATAGGAGTCAGTTTCTCTCTTTCTCTCTCTTTATTTCATTTCTGGGGAACTCTGGCTAATACATTGTGCAACAAATCACCACACACTACACAGCTTAAAGCAATACAAATTGTTATCGCACAGTTTCCATGGGCCAGGAGTACAGAACATTTTAACTTGGTCCTCTACCCAGGGTCTCAACAGTCTGAGATCAAAGTGCTAGTCAAGGGCATCCATCTTGGGAGGTCCAACTCAGAAAAGAACTGTTTCCAATGTTCCTCAGGTTGTTGAGATGATTCATGACTTTACAGTTGTGAGACTGATGTCTCCATTGCCGTGCCAGCTGTTGGTCAAATTTCAACTCCTAGAGGCTGCTCTTGGGTCCCAGCTATACCGTTTCCTCCATATGTCATTTCCCACTTTGAATCTCTCTCTCACTCACTCTTTCTTTCTCTCTTTATTTTTATTTTGTTGAGAAGGTCTCCGTCCCTTGGAAAGGCTAGCCTGATTAAGTCAGGCTCATCCAAGAAAATTTCCCTTTGTCTTAACTCAAAGTCAACTGATTAGGGAATTAATCACATCTGCATAAGTCCTTCTATTATATAGTATAACATTGCCATGGGAGTGGTGATTCACACTCACAAGTCCTGATCAGATGCAGGGCAAGGGGATGACACAGAGTGCATCTGCCAAGGAGCAGGAAGCCTCAAGGTCATGTTAGAGCTCTGTATATGTCTACATTACTTGCGAATTTCTAATTAATCTCTTCTACAATTATTTGATGAACTTCTTAGTGCCAGGCACTGTTCTGACCATAAAGATGCAAATGGAAGTTTCCCTGCCCCCTTAAGAGAGACAGACAATCTCACACAAACTACGCATAATTGTTCATAATTAAAATATCGTTTGAGAAGCACTTAAATAATAGTCAAACTTTGGTTCCTTGAGAGTGTAGAGGATGCCGGAGCTGATTCTGCCATTCAGAGTCTAAAAATTACTTTATAGATAGAGGGGGGTATTGGAACCAGACTTTCAGTGTTGAGTAGGAACTTTCCAGAAGAAGCCAGAAAAAGGTATTTGAGAGACAGGGGCGGGCCAGAGCAAAGCCTAATACAATAGTGTGAAAAAACCGTGTACCCTAAGGGAAGAGAGAAAGGTTTCTATTATGGTTCCAAGAGCTGCTAGCCTCTGAGACACAGGTCACAGAGAAGCACTTCAGAATGCAAGAAACATTTTAACATTTTACTCCGCATTTCAGGGTTGGTGATGCTGAGGACATAAAGTGTAGAAGAGAATATACTGTATTATTTATGATATAGCACATACAAGTATGTTTCTCTACTCTGGGGAGAGTAGAAAAATGATTTTAAGCAGTTGAGAAAGATTTGAGAAAATGATATCACAATCATTTCATATTATTATTTTTAAATTTAGGAAAGTAAATTTTTTTGTAAAAGCAAAAAACAGCTTTTCTTTGTAAAAAAAAATCCAGGACATACTATACAGAAAGTATACATATATTTAAAGTAAAAGTCTTTTCTGATTGAACTCTTAAAGCTACACTATAAAATTTTACTGTATAAAGTTCTGGATAAGCAATATTTAATATATATAATTAAGCATATTTATATTTAGAAAATGTAACAGATTTATGAACTTTTTCTAAATCTAATATGAACACGTTCTCATATTTACTACGGCACTATTTTTAATGGTTGTAGAGTTCTTCGTTGTATAAGCGCATCGGAATTTATTTAGCCAATGTCCTATTATTAGCCATCATATTTGTTTCTTATTCAATATCACTAGTTGGCATCACCATGCTTTAAAAGTTTGTGGTTACAGAAGTGGGGTTCAAGTTCATCAGTATCAAATTATAATATCTGGGCCGGGCTCAGTGGTTCAGTCTGCAATACCAGCACTTTGGGAGGCCGAGGCGAGTGGATTGCCTGAACCCGCGGGTTCAAGACCCACCTGGGTAACTTAACGAGACCTCGTCTCTACAATAAATAAAAAATTAGCCAGGCATGGTAGCGCATGCCTATAGTTCCAACTACTTGGAAGGCTGAGGCAGAAGGATCTCCGGAGCCCAGCAGGTGGAGGCTATGGTGGCCAGGAGCGTGCGACTGCACTCCATTCTGGGCGACAGAGTAAGACTCCAACTCAAAAAAAAATTATAATATCTGCTGGCCCCCACCTGCTGATACAAAAACATTACTCCCAAGCTGTGTCTATAGATGATATGTTCTCTTTTCAGAGAGTCTTCAGGGTCCTGTACTAAGTGTCTTCAGGGGCATAGACCATACATATATAATTCAACCTCCTCATGTAGCTACACCCTATCATGTTTGCTGCCTGAGTCCCTCAAGGATCTACGATCCCTGAGTCCAGTGTCATCAACCACCATCTTTACCAAAGAATTATCTCTCCATTCCAAGCCTTCCTTCTGTACTCTTCCATATAACACTGGAGCTCAGACCTTCACACTGTACTCTTTTGCCAGTCTTCTCCCTACAAGATTTTGCTGAGAATGGAGTATTGAAGGTGCCTGAAAAGAAGATAAGAGACAAAGAATTGCTCCCTTTCATTGACTCTGCTATTCCTATTGGGGCTATGTCAGCAAGGTCTCAGTCCTCTGGCAGCCAAAACGGTTCCAATACTTGCTTTTTTCCCAGTCCTTCCCGATCTGAAGCACACACACCAGGTAGCACCACGCCTAGGATCTGGGCCTCTCATTTCTCCTCTGAGCTTCAGAAATTTCTGCACAAGCCCAGAGTTCCTCTGCCTCAGAGGCTTGAGTCTCAGTTCTGCAAAACCTTCCTCCACGTGCCTACTTTTAAATAATCTAACTTCTTTTGTTTCCTTGGACCTAAGAATAGTATCTGCTTCCTGTCATTACTGTTACTTTCACACTCCTTTTTTCCGAGTTCTCCAATACCTGTTTAATAATTGCTTATACTCTTTCTTAAAATAAGAGATATGGACAGAAATACGTAAAGACTCATGATCAAGTATGCAATAATTTCCATCACTTATTTTATATTTCTTATTTTATATATGTAGCTGCACCCTATCTTGTTTGCTGCCTGAGTTCCTCAAGGATCTACTATCCCTGAACCAAATGCCATCAACCACCATCTTTACCAAGGAATTGAATCTCCACTCTAAGTCTACCCTTCTATACTCTTCTGTATGATGTTGGAGCTAAGATCTTCAAATGTATTTCTCTTTTGCCAGTCTTAATATATAGAGCAAGGAAAATGCGTCCACCTTTAGGAAAACTTTCCAGAAAATTTATAGAAAGAAAGGGCATTTTTGAAAAATCCTGACTTATGTTCAGTTTTAAACTGAGAGAGCTCTGAGGTCCTCACCTGTCTGCATTACTCCTAACATGCCTTCAACATGTCTGGCATGGACAAGTTCACATAGCAGGTACAAGCACCTCACTGCCTTACAATACTCTCTGAGCTTATCCACACTCTTTCACACCAGTTGAATCTTTCCCCGTGGACTTCATTTCTTGTTCTAAGATCAGTCACTTTTCAGGATGATGACAGTTGGAAAGCCCCATATTGTAGGAGAAAAGTCACTCCTCTCCCAAAATGTGAATGTGTGTGTGTGTGTGTGTGTGTGTGTGTGTGTGTTGGCAATGGTGGTGGAATTACCATTTCAACTTAACTGCAGACAATTTCAAAACACAAAAAACCACTTTCATTTCTGGCCATGACAAAAGTACTAGCCCATCCTGCTGTACAAACTGTAAAATTGGACAAACTGAATTGATTTCAGACATTGAACCATAGGCAGCATAGGGTTGTGATATCTGAGTGAAAAGAAATATGGGAGATGAGATTCATCATTGCTTAAGATCTCTACACGAAGAATCCTTTGGACGAAAAAAAAATGTAATCCAAACAGCACAGAGGTCTTACTTAGCCAAGAAGACAGAAGGCAAAGTTCAGGGTTAGAATTTGAGTTGCAAATGAACAAGAGAGCTCGGCAGTAGATGAGCTTAGTAAATATGAAAGACCCAAATATATATATATTTTTTTGAGTTGGCGTCTCACTGTCACCCAGACTGGAGTGCAGTGGCTTCTCCCGGCCACCGCAGCCTCGACCTGCTGGGCTCCGGCAATACTTCCACCTCAGCCTTCCAAGTAGCTGGAACTACAGGCGCGCGCTACCGTGCCCAGATAGTTTTTGATTTACTGTAGAGATGATGTCTCGCCAAGTTGCCCAGGTTGGTCTCGAAACCACGGGCTCAGGCAATCCACTCACCTCAGCCTCCCAAGGCACAGGGTTACAGGCTGAGCCACCAAGACCGGCTGAAAGGCCCAAATATTAAAGTGTATAGGCACAAGAGGAGATGCTATGAGGTCTGGCAAGGACACATTCCTGGAAAGCTATAAGCAGGATAGAGATTTCAGAATTTGCATAGAACTGAGAGAAGTTAGAGGTATCACCTGCCAGAACCTCACAGATATACCATAAAAGTTTACTTTATTAATGTTTCTATAAGTGATGTATTCACAAATAAACATAAAGATATTGAGATAGCTCATTTAACACCTAGAAAAATTAGCTGAGATTCCAAAAAGACCATACCTTAGGAGTAAGGCTACTCTAACCCTGGAATAATCGTGATTTTACGTTCTCAATAGGGAGTGAGTTGCTGTCCAGGAGATATATGACAGTACCTGGGCAAATATTTGACTTCATAATGGGATGAGGGTACTACTGGTATCTATAGGGTAAAGACCAGGTATACTGCTAAATATTCTATGATTCACAAAGAAGGGATCTTAGAATGAATAATTGAGATAAAGAATAAACTATTGCTTTTTTAACTAGAAAAAAGATATAAATTCACAGATCTAAGAAGTTCAGTGAATTCCAAGTAGAATGATCATTAAAAACTCTACCAAAAAATTTAATCAGTTTTCCAAAAGCAAATGGAGAGATGTTTAAAAAAAATCCAGAGAAAAGAGAACATTGCATGTATAGAACAATTCTAAGAAATATTTCCGACTTTTTATTAGAAACAATGCATTGCTGGAAGACAATTGCATGCCATCTTTAAAGTTCAAATAGATTTAAAAATCTACATAGAATTCTACCTAGAATTCTACACATAGCTAAAATCTGCCTTAGATATGAAGATATTTTAGATACAGCAGAGAAAATTGGACACCAGCAACCCTCCATGTCAAAAAAGAAAAAACAAAATACTAAAGAAAGTATAGCTGACTGAAGAAAGATTATACCAGGTTTAAATGCAGCTCTCCATGAAGAAATGAAGAGTGCCATAAATAACAAATATAAAATCTTTTTCTTATTTAAAAAGTTTTGTAAGCCGGGTTTGGTGGCTCAGCCTGTAATCCCGCGCCTTGGGAGGCTGAGGTGAATGGATTGCCTGAGCCCGCGGGTTCGAGACCCGCCTGGGCAACTTGGCGAGACCTCATCTCTACAATAAATAAAAAAATTAACCAGGTGTGGTAGCGCGCACCTGTAGTTCCAGCTACTTGGAAGGCTGAGGCGAAAGGATCACCGGAGTCCAGCAGGTCGAGACTGCAGTGGCCGGGAGCAGCCACTGCACTCCAGTCTAGGTGACAGAGTGAGACTCCAACTCAAAAAAAAAGTTTTCTAAATATAATTGCCTGTTTTAAAAAAGCAAGAATGTTTTGTGGGATTTATTACATATAGCAAAATGTATGACAATGAAATTATGAAATATGAGAGTAAAAAAATGGAAATATACTATTTTAAAATTCTTATAGAAGTGCTATATTACTTTATGATGGACCCTGATAATATATAAATACCTGTTATAAACCCTTAAGCAATAAATAAAAGGTATAGGTAAAAGCTAATATGGCAAATTAAAGATCTTAAAAATACATAAATAGGTACCTGCCCAATGCAAAATAAAAAATGGGGAAAGAAATAATGTATGGGCCCCAAATAATGCAAACAGTAAAATTAAACACAACAATATCAATACAAATTAAATGTAAGTGGATTACTATCAAATTAAAAGGCAGACATTTTCAAATAGGTATATAAGCAACAACCAATCATACGCTATCTACAAGGAATCCACTTTAAATATAAATGCATAGATAGATTAAACATGAATTGGTGGAAAAAAATAATCCATATGAACTTTAGCCATAGCTAAGCCAAACTAGACACCAAGACAAAGTGTAATGCCAAAAATAAAGGGGATATTTAATAATAATAAACAGCTCAATATATTGAGAACACATAACAATACTAAATTTGTAGATACAACATAAAGCTTTGAAATACATGAAGAAAAAATTAACAAAGCAAAAGGAAAAAAGACAAATTCACAATTACAGTTGGAAATTGCACCCTTTACCTTCAATATTTGGTATAAAGGAAGATTTAGAAGAATTCACTGAGAAAAAAAGAAAGTTGAACAGCAAAAGCCAAAAACCAAATTATAAGACCCAATGAATATTTACAGTACAAAACACACAAAATTTTCATCAAAACAGACTATATTCTGGGCTATAAACCAAGGCTCAATGACTTTGAAAACTGAATTAAGTTAGAAAACAGTAATAAAAATACATATGAAAAAATTTTCACATTAACCAGTATATTTTTAAATGGCTCATAAGGTGAAACAGAAACTATAAGTGATGAAAAGTATTTTTGAGTAAAAATAAAACCCCTGTTTACAAGACATGAAGAATGCAACTATCACCACATACAGAGGGAAATTCAGAGGTGTAAATAACTATATTAAGAAAGAAGAAGCCAGGTTCAGTGGCTCAACCTGTAATCCCAGCACTTTGAGAGGCCAAGGCGAGCGGATTGCCTGAGCCCACGGGGTTCAAGAGCCACCCGGGCAACTTGGCGAGACCTCATCTCTACAATAAATCAAAAATTAGCCGGGCGTGGTACCGCACACCTGTAGTTCTGGCTACTTGGAAGGCTGAGGCGGAAGGATCGCCTGAGCTCAACAGGTGGAGGCTGTGGTGGCCGGGAGCGTGACACTGCACTGCAGTCTGGGTGACAGAGTGAGACTCCAACTCAAAAAAAGGAAGAAATATTTATTTATTTTTTAATTTTAAAATTGTGGGGTACAATTCAGTGTTACGTATACAAATATTCATTGTGCAGGTACCCTTGTTGATGAGGTAGAAAGAAATATTTAAATTACTGACATAAGTTTTCACTTTAAGATGATAGAGAAAGAAAAGCAAATTACACCTGAAGCAGAAAAACAGAAATAGTGTAAAAAGAAAAGCAGTAGGGCCAGGAGCGGTGGCTCAAGCCTATAATCCCACCACCTTGGGAAGCAGAGGTGAGAAGATCGCCTGAGCTCAGGAGTTCGAGACCAGCCTGAGCAACATGGCAAGACCTTGTCTCTACAATAAATCAAAAAAAAAAGAAGAAAGAAAAGAAAAGCAGAAATAAATAACATAAAAAGCAGAAAAACAGGGAGAAAATTAATGAAAGTAAGTACTGGTTTTTTAATCAGAATAAAATTTAAACTTTTAGCTAAATTGATCAAGAAAAAATGGTAGAAAGCAATACAGATTTTTTTTATAAAGGAACATTTGGAGACTGATATCAGGAATGAAAGAGGAGTTACCATCCAAAAATTTAAAAGATAAACTTTTATAATCACAGCAATGTAATGCTAATAGATTTAGAAACTTAAATAGTATAAACAGATTTCTTAAGATATACCTGTCAGAAAAACTAATATAAAAAGAAGTAGAACTCCTGAGTTTTATATTTATTTATTAAATTGAGTTTGCATTTAGAAGTCTTCCCACAAAGAAAATTGCAAGCTCATGTGGCATTATTGGTAAATTCTAGCAAACAACTACAGAGTATTAGGTAATAAAATGCCATGCAAACAATTTCAGAAAAATACAGAAGGAGGCAAAACTTTCCAACTTTAAGTTTACATTACTTTAAAACCAAAGCAGAAAAGGACACCACCAAAAAAGAAAAACTATGATAAATATTTCTTTTTAATATATATGAAAAAATCATTAGGAAAAAGCTAGCAAATCAAATTCGATAATACATTAAAAATGATAATGCATCATAGCAAGGTGTTTTTGACCTAGGAATGCAAAACTGACTTGACATTAAAAGAAAATAAAAATAATTCACTATATTGACAGAATATAGGAAAATTGTAATCATTTCAGTAAATGAAATAAAATATTTAACAAATCTACTATTTAGTCGTAATAAAAACTCAACAACTGATGGTAAAAAGGAAAATATCCTCAAACAAATAAAGGGCATCTAAGAAAAACTTGTTGATCGTGTCATGCTTTATATTGAAATAGTTAAGTTCCCCTTTAAAACTGGATACAGGCCTAGAATGTCCACTCTTACAACTTTTATTCAATATTAGACTAGAGTTTGTGGTCCAAGCAATAGGCCAAAAAAAAAAAAAAAAGCACAGGGATAGGAAAACAAGAGCTAAAATTGTTTTGATTTGTGGTTGATAATTTTAAATATATTCATTTTCCAGAGAAAATACTAAGCATGAAATGTGAAGTTAACAAGATTACAGAACGCAAGTTCAGTGTCCACGAAATAACTTTATATACTAAGAGTGAACAATGAAAAGTGATATTTTTAAAATAGTATTTGGAATAGCATAAAACACAAGAAATCAAATATGCAAAAAAACTTCGACATCTGAAAACATTGTGGAAATAAATCAGACAAATATAAAGGGATACATGCCATCGGAATAATTTTTTAAATATATGTTTTAAATTGACTGAGACGTAGAAAAGTAGTACCTGGAAGCCATCCTATGGCGATGGAAATTGATAGGATTGTGAGTCATGTGCGTGTCTACTTTAGTCAAGACTGACTGAAATAAACAATAAGGTCTTTGCATTTTACTTCATGTAAATTGTCAGACGGGCAGTTTTTCTCCAACATCATCCTGTACCTTAAAATCAGAAGGTTGGGTGGCTGTGTTCTTTGTTCCTCAATGCTGTTTTCTTTTCTTTTCTTTTTTTTTGAGTTGGAGTCTCACTCTGACTCCCAGGCTGGAGTGCAGTGGCCGCTCCCGGCCACCACAGCCTCGACCTGCTGGGCTCCAGCGATCCTTTCGCCTCAGCCTTCCGAGTAGCCGGAATTACAGGCGTGCCCTACCATGCTGGGCTGATTTTTTTATTTATTGTAGAGATGAGGTCTCGCCAAGTTGTCCAGGTGGGTCTCGAACCCACAGGCTCAAGCAATTCACCTACCTCAGCCTCCCAAAGTGTGGAAAAACAGGCTGAGCCACTGAGTAGGGCTCCTCCTGTTTTCAAAACATCTCTTCTTCTTTCCACATTAAATATCTTTGAAATACCAATGATCAGATTTCACTATCAGCATCCTTACTGCTGTCATGTATTAATTATCTGTTGCTCCACAGTACTCATTAATTATTTTAGCCGTTAACTACTATCATCATTCTTAATAATTTCAACACCCATCAGCTGGCCTATCTAAAAGCAAAGCCTCTGTCTATTCTTTTTACATCCATACTTTTAAAGCAGGAGTCATCTACTGCTACCTGTGTATTTGCTAGAAATGCAAATCTTCACGTTCTTATTGGATCAGAAACTCTTGGGCAGTGGGGTTCAGAAACGTGTGTTTTCGCTGGGCTCGGTGGCTTGACCTGTAATCCCGTGCTTTGGGAGGCTGAGGTGAGTGGATTGCCTGAACCCGCCGGTTCGAGACCCTCCTGGCCAACTTGGCAAGACCTCATGTCTTCAATAAATAAAAAAATCAGCCGGGCATGGTAACGCATGCCAGCTTCTTGAAAGGCTGAGGCGTAAGGATCACCGGAGCCCAGCAGGTCGAGGCTGCGGTGGCTGGGAGCAGCCACTGCACTCCAGTCTGGGCAACAGAGTGAGACTCTAACTCAAAAAAAAAAAAGAAATGTGTGTTTTCACAAGTCCCTCACATGGTTCTGATGCACACTGAAGTCTGAGGATGACTGTTGTAAGGAACTTATCCTTCACTCGATTTCAGGCATCTACACACATGGTCTTTTCTTTAAGTTAAATTGTCATCTCCAGCAGTTCCGCTGACTCTGAACTTAACTTCAAACCACTTGACACCCTCTGACTACACCTCCAAGCTTCCAGTTCGCTCCAGTGTTCCCAGGACAGAAACTCTGCAGTGTCTACAGATGCCGTATATATAATGTTATTTTTTAGTTGGAATCTCACTCTGGTGCACAGGTTGGAGTACAGTGGCACACTCATGGCCACCGTCGCCTTGACCTGCTGGTCTCAGGAAATCCTTCCGCCTCAGTCATCCAAGTAGCTGGAACTACAGGCACGCGCTACAGTGCCCGGCTTATTTTTTGATTTACTGTAGAGATGAGGTCTCACCAAGTTGCCCAGGCTGGTCTCAAACCCCTGAGCTCAGGCAATCCTCTTGCCTCGGCGTCCCAAAGTGCTGGGATTATAGGTTTGAGCCATCACGCCCGGCCCATAGATATATGTTATCTGTGGTTGCCATTAAAGCTACTTCACCAATTTCTGATCATTCTTTCCAAAACCTGGTAGAACTCTGTATACCTTGACCACCTCTTGAAATTAGACTTGTGATTCGCTTTGTCAAATGAAACATGAGCAGAGGTGACATGTGACATTGAATGGCCTATGCAAATCACTGACTCCCTTTTACTTTTTTGGCAGTAGTTGTAGCAATGTCCAAAAGGAACCTTCTTTAGCCCAGGTCCCTAAGTGACCACAGGAAACAGAGGCCACTCCAAACTGCATGAGAAATAAACTTTGGCTTTGACAAGCCATTGAGATTTGGGGTTTGTTCCTTATCACAGCACCACGCAGCCCGTTCTGATGGGTGCCGCTGTCTACTTTGTACAATTTCTCTGACCATGATGTCAACCTTCCCTTGAAAACAACCTTGTTTCTTTTGCCCACTCTCCACCTACCAGATTTCTTTAGTAAGCCTACCTCCCCTCCAAGCCTTACTCATTAGTTAAGACCCTCCAGAGAGACAGAAGCAATAGGATGTGCATTTATAGAAAGAGATTTATTTTCTAAAACTGGCTCTCACGATTGTGGATTCTGGCAAGTCTCACATCCACAGAGGAGGCCAGTGGACCAAGGAAGTCAGTCTTTTTCTATGAAGGCCTTCAATTGATTAGGTGAGGTCAACCCACACGTTACCATTATGGAGGGCAATTTTCTTTACTCCGTCTGTCCATTTCAATGTCAATCTCATGTAAAAAAAAAAAAACCTTCACAGCAACATCTAGAACAATGTTTGTTCAAGTGTCTGGGTGCTATGGCCCAGCCAAATGCACACACAAAATTGACCATCACACTTGATTTTGCCTATCTACCTACTTGGTAACTGCTCCCAAAAATCTGATCGTGCCCAGAGAGTATCCCAAAACGAGGCTGAGTGGACACATGTCAACAAATGACCACACGTCTGAAACAGACATTTAATGCAGCCAGGTGATCCTTCTGCATTTCCTAAGTAACTTTTCTTCTCCAGCTCTAGAGATGATGATTTCACAGCATCTCTTGCCCCACTGCCTACTGATGACCTCACCTTACATTTCAGCATTAGACGCCATAGACATAAACTCTCCGTGCAACTTTCCCCAGCGATCCTGGCCTAAGTCTGTATCCACAGACCCTGACTTCTGCCCTGTTAATGGACAGAATGAGCATTCAGCTCATCCCTAAGATAAACTCCTCTACTTATGCTTTCCCAAAGGCTGCGTTCCTCCAGTTTTTCTCATTTTATTCAACACCGCCAGTTTCTTACTTTCCTTTGGATTCCCAGACGCCTACAAATTTGCCATAATATCGTCCATCCACAATAAAATCTTCCACGCCCCGTTATCCTCTTCAATGTCCATGACCTTCTTTTGTTTCATAGCAATACTCAATCATTTCCCACAGTGTGACTACAGCTCCCTTGTTTTTTCCTTAATGGACTTGTCCCATGTCACCTCTTCGGAGAGGTCCTCTGACACTGTCCCAGGTAAAGCAACACGCGTCGCTGTCATGCTACCGTATGTTTCTTTCTCACAGACCTGAGATGTGGTTTGTTTGCATCTGTTCAGTTACTCACTCATGCCCATGTTTTTATCCATCTCAGACCGCTGGAGCGTAAGGGAGTTGAGGGCAGGTCCTCAGGTGACACACGCAGCCCCTCCCTGACATCACTTGGCTTAATGGCCAACTCTTTGCAAGCAAATTGCAACCAGCTTGAGTTGTTTCCTAGAAGAGAAAACAGGGCTACAGAGCAACAACCAAGTCTGCAGAAATGTAGTTCTGGCTAAAAACAGCATTTAACAATTTGCATAACAAAGCGGGGCACTTAACTTCTAAACACACCTGCATTCTCAGATTTGCCCATGAATGCCGAGGAGGGTGAGTGCTTAATATTCCTCCCTTGTAGGGGTTGCTTCCCAGCTGCAAAACAACCTTCTCCAAAGGCTGACTCCAGTCTCCTGCTCTTGGGGAAGGGGAGCTACCTATATCTTTGAAAGGGGAGAATATTTTTTTCTTTGTTTCTGGGATTGTCCTTGTTGTTTTCTACTATCCCTACCCATTAAGACTACCCCGCCCCCTCCAAAAATAACTTTGCATCCTGGTTCCAGGCATGACACCCTTAAGCTACATTTTCAACATGTTTATGTTGTTTCTTTGGGATCTTTCTCCAGATGCAGGTCTGCGGGGTCCAAGGAGATGCATGTTTTCTAAAGGTTTTGAAACAGAATGCCAAATTGCCCTCCAGAAAAGCAAAAATAGTTTCTCCTCTCCTGTGCCTGGGGTGCCAAGGCCTGGTACCCCGTGGTCTCTCTGCACCATGCCTTTCTCTTCCCCGACTTTCCAATTGTAACACCAGGGCGCCCTTTCCAGCACAGGAGAGGGGCAGAGTTGGCTGGTGCCCCCTCTCCCCTTGTCACAGGTGCTGAGTTCCGCCCTGACACCTCCATCATGCCACCCACGAGGATGTGGTGGAAGGCAACCCACAGCGCCTCTTAGCCTGCATTGCCAGGGCTCAGAGTAGCTTGCAAAACTCTCCAACCCTAAAGGAAATATGTCGGGAAGCACACTCTCCACCCCAGGACCCCGATCCGCCACCCTCTCTGCTTCTAATACCATATTCTCCCAGCAGCCTCTACAATAATGGACACATTTTCAGCTTTCTCAGGTCGGGCAACTTATCAAAGAGAACTCGGTAGGCTCACGCAGAGCAGCAAGTGAATCTTGGCAGCTTCCTGCACAAAGTACATCATGCAGGGACTTGTGCTGTATTTTCATGGATTATGGACTTGCCAGTCCCTGGGAAATGAACTTGCTCTCCAATACACGCAGGGCTCTGCTGAGTGGCAGAAACTTTCTAAGGCAAGCAGATCTTCTTCTTTTATTTCCCTCCGAATTTTATTATTATTTGGGAGGGGGAAGACGGGGATGGAATACACAATTCGTTGCGCTGGAATTGAGAGGGCTGTGCAAATCTGCAGCGTTGTCATTAGCTAAAGGCGAAAAAGGGGAGGTTGGAGACGCCTGCATCTAATTTATATTACCTTGCTCCCATCGGGTGGTTAATCTCTGCCCTGTTCTTGTGAGCACGTTATTAATAATAATAGTAACAATGTTCCCTGATGGAGCACAGTGTATGCCAGACCCACGGCCAAGGGTTTTAGGAGCATTGTTTGGTGTCAGCCTCCCAGTTTTATTAAGCAGTAGCCAGCTACATTTTGCAGATGAAGAAACCGAGGGTCTGAAATGATGAATTGCAAGGGCTTAAGGCCTTACAGTCCAAGGTGGAGTCTGAGAAGTTCAAGAATCACCCGTCCTAGCATCTTCTACAGGGCAGTTTGTGAAAAATGTGGAGTCTCGGGTTCACCCCAGACCTGGAAAATCAGAATCTGAATTTTACAGAGATGCTTGAGTGATTCATGTGCACATTATGGCTTGCAAACCAGTGTTGTAAGTTGCACAGCTGGCCAGGACGACACTCGGGGTTTGAACCTGTGTCTTAGGGATGCCCAAAGCCTAACTTTCTATAATATAACGCCATCTCTCATAGAGTAGACAAGTGGATAAAGGAAATCTCTAGCATGTATAAAGGAGCTATTATGGCGTGACTATGCTACCATTATCTTGCTGGTGTGTGTGTGTGTGTGAATTGTTTATTCTCTGTCTATCAGTTTATGGATATAGCCACCGACGTTGCAATATCTTTACTGTAATGGGGTACAAAAATAAAGGTGTTTTCGTGAATAGAATGCCTGTCTGTCTCATGTTCATCTGTGACACTAAAGGATTATTTACCTATCATTAAGATACGAATGCTTTATCTGGTACTATTTTGCCTGTAGCAGAAATCGTACTAAACGTGCAGACTATTAGGCCGTCCATCCATTGAGTTGTGTTCCAATCCTATGCAATGTAATATAAATGATGAAAAATAAATCCAAGGCAATTCGTCAAGCAACCTCTCCATTCTCACTTCTCTGCCCCTGCCCAATGTTGATGGAAGGAACGAACTCCATCAGGCCACACACAACTTGAATCTTCTGTGTCTGTGCCCGGCTTGGCGTGGGATTTGTAGCACAAATTTAGGGCAAGCATTTAGAAAGTCTTTATTATTTATACAAAAATCACATTCTCTATAATGGCACCCTCACACATATGCCCTGGAAGGCGTCCCGGACAGTCTAAATCATCTTCCATCTCCCGGTATAATTGCTTCCTGACCTCCTAAACAACTCGCCACCTCCTTTTTTCTTCTGCACCGACACACTCCAGTGTTGCAAGGTTTAATAGAGGTATTTTCACTGCAAATTCTGCCCGGTCTTTTTGTCTGCCTGTTTTATTTATTTTCAACTTTTAATACATTAGCGTTCACTTACAGAAACACCAGAAAGCAATCTCTCTTCTTTAATAATGGATACACTCAGCGAGGAAATGCTGGTGCCTTACTCTCCATATTCTTTAATAACTAAAAAAGAAAGCAGGAAATAAATTCCCTGTGACTGAATGCTGCCTAGGTGCCTCAGAGCTATGTGTATAGGACTGAGCCCACAGACAACACGTTGATATTTAGTTTTAAGAAACCCACTTTGCAGTGGAGAAAACTGATGCTTGTATTTCACTGATAAAGCACAAGTTGAAATCATTTATTGTGATCTCCTTTTGTTTGTGAATCCACGGTCTTAAGAAAATGTTTATACTTTTCCCCATGCCAAGCAGAAATATGTATTATTAAAAGGAAAATTATCTATTTATTTATTTAGTTAGTTAAGGCCAGTCTTATTTCTTTGGGTACTAATTTTTTTTTAATCTCACACCATGATATCACCCCATTATAGATTCCAGAGCATTTTTATTTATTATAAGTAGAAATGGCCGCTTCAAATCTTTTGAGATGTTTACGTTGAAAAACAGAAAAGAGGCTGGATTCAATGTCTCAGCCTGTAATCCCAGCACCTTGGGAGGCCAAGGCAAGTGGATTGCCTGAGCCCGTGGGTTCGAGACCCACCCGGGCAACTTGATGAGACATCGTCTCTACAACAAATCAAAAATTAGCTGGGCGTGGTAGCGTGCACCTGTAGTTCCAGCTACTTGGAAGGCTGAGGCGGGAGGATCACGGGAGCCCAGCAGGTCAAAGCTGCGGTGGCCGGAAGCGTGCCACTGCACTTCAGACTGGGTGACAGAGTGAGATTCCAGCTAAAAAAAAGGAAAAACAGAAAAGAGAGAAGAGAGGGCATACACTTGGAATTCAACTCGTTATAATCATCCTCTTGCTAGTACAATATCTAACTGATTATAAAATTATAGTGTTTTTGGCTACTAGGGAATTTTGAGCAAGCAGGAATGATAACACGTGGGTGGAGACAAAAGTCTGTATGTTGGACTCAAGATATGAAGCAACAGGGATTTCATCCTACACTGGGTAAGGAGTCGACAGGAGATTAATTACCAGGTACTAGGCGATTGCAACTCTCTACCTTAAAGAGGGAAAAATATCATCCATGGACAAGAATTTCTCAGCGCTTTGGGAGGCCAAGGTGAGTGGATTGCCTGAGCCTGGTTTCGAGACCTGCCCGGGAAACTTGGTGAGACCTCATCTCTACAATAAATTTTTAAAAAATTAGCCGGGCATGGTAGCGCGTGCCTGTAGTTCCAGCTACTTGGAAGGCTGAGGCGGAAGGATCGCCGGAGTCCAGCCAGTCCAGGCTGTGGTGGCCAGGAGTATGCCACTGTACTCCAGTCTGGGCGACGGAGTGAGACTCCAACTCAAAAAAAAAAAAAAAGAATTTCTAAGGATTCATGCTAGGGACAGTGTTGTTCTAAGACAGAGAAAATAAAAACCAGACTTGGTTGTAGTCTTGACTGATTCCTGTGGTGTCGACACTTCTACCATGGCTGAATTTGAATGCCATGTCACTGGCATGTCACTGAATACGGATTTGGTAGGAGATGCCCACAGTGGCTCTTGTGAGCTGGGGTGCAGTGTGGAGTCTCCAACTCCCCTCTCGTTTGGTGTGTCTTGAGTCTACTTTACTGGGCAACATCTCGTGTCAAATTGAGTTCTCCAGGAAGCAGACAGCAAAACTCTATCTGAACCATAGGAGATTTATCAGGGGGAATGCTGGGAAGGGTGAAAGGGAGAGAGAGCAAGAACAGGAGGGGTATCTGCCCTTGAAAGGAGAGAGAGAAGGAAAGAGGGTAGATTAGGAAGAGCCTCGGACTGCATGCAGTGCAGTTCTGAGAAGGTTCTGGCCAGGCATGGCTCTTTCTCCCACTGTAGAATCTCTTGCCATCGACTAGAAGCAGCCCAGATAGTGATGACTTTGGTGTGAGCCTCAGGGAGGATCTTGGACCCAGAAGGTGTCACAACTGGAGGCTGTCAGCTAATGACACCCCTCGCGGTAGGTTCTGTCTTGAAAGGAGACTCGAGAAGCTCAGATCTGAAGCTGTGGCACTCCAGCTGCTAACACGATTGAAACCAGACGGGACCCAAGGGGAAGGCAGCCTGATAGAAAAAGTCCACAGATTTCCGATATCAGAATCCCCTGGGTTATGTGTGATTAAACATACAGATTGACCGGGCGGACGGTGGCTCGCGTCTATACTCCCAGCTCTTTGGGAGGCCAAGGCAAGAGGATTGCCTGAGCCCGTGGGTTCGAGACCAGCCTGGGCAACTTAGCAAGACCTCATCTCTTCAAAAAAATCAAAAAATTAGCCAGGCATGGTGGCACGTGGCCTGTAGTTCCAGCTACTTGGAAGGCTGGGGTCGAAGGATTGCCTGAGCCCAGCAGGTCGAGGCTGCGGTGGCCAAGAGTGTGCCACCGCCTGGGTGACAGAGTGAGACTCCAACTCAAAAACAAACAAACAAGCAAACACCAAAACAAAACAACCTTCCCCCCCAAAAAATACAGATTTCTGGAATTTTTGACCTGTGGAATCAGACCATTTTGGAGAATCTAAATTTTTTGAAAGCTTTCTTGGTGTTTTTTTTTCTTTCTGCTCAAAGCATACAGGGTATCTCCTGGCTTTGCAGTCAGACCTTGCCATATTAACTTGGAAGAAGAAAGCTACTCCAATTCCTTAACTGCAATTTCTTCAACTACAAAGTAGATGTAATAATAAAGTGATGATTTGGATTTTGGTTCTTATTCTAATCATTTTCTTTCTGATAATAACTAGATGATAGCTATAGTTGTCTGTGGAAACAAATCACTTCATCATCTTCTATCTCTAGTTGCATTCAGGTCATCCAAAATGGCACAGGTCTTTAAGATTCAGGTTCAAGTCTTCAAAATCCATGTGTTTTTCCTGGAGGCTACTGGCCCGAGAAAACCAGACTTGGACTGAGAATGAAGCAAATATCAATTTTAGAAGGACTGTCCTATAAAGTAACACGGGTATAGTAGAAAGAACTGATTACTTATAGCCAAATAGAGCCAATTACTTAAACTCTGTGAGTCTTACTTTGATCCTCTATTAAACTGTTATACCACCTCTTAATTGTCTGTATCCTTGTGAAGAATGAGAAAAAGATCGTGACCTATGAACACAGGTGCGCCCTTTTGATGTAGCAAACCTATTGCTCAGACTCTGTGCTGAGGAACTAAAGCAGAAGGCTGACTTGCTTTCTGCCTTGATGTTTATCACGATTATTTATCATTGGAAATGAATAAACAAACCTAGAAAAAATTCAATTGTTTGATAGTAATAAAACTGCTGGTTGCACATCAGAGTCACCCAGGAACTTCAAATAAAATACTGAGGACTATTTTCCATCCCAGAGACTCTGAGTGATTTAGTCGGGGGTGGGGGTGGGGGGGCGGTACACAGGTTTGACGTTTTGCAAAAATCTCCATTCCTATTCCAATGGGCAGCATCCCAAATGTGATAGAATGTTTTGAAGCCACGAAAATAAATTTCAAACTTTTGTAATAGCATATAAATGCTTATATAAAGCAAAAAATAGCAAGAAACATCAACAGTGTCAAAATATATGCGTAGATATAATCCTGTGCTTTGGGAGGCTGAAGTGAGTGGATTGCCTGAGCCTGCAGGTTCAAGACTCGCCTGGGCAACTTGGTACGACCTCATCTCTACAGTAAATCAAAAAATTAGCTGGGCGTGGTAGCGAGTTCCTGTAGTTCCAGCTATTTGGAAGGCTGAGGCGGAAGGATCGCGGGAACCCAGCAGGTCAAGGCTGCGGTGGCCAGGAGTATGCCACTGCACTCCAATCTGGGCTACAGAGTGAGACTCCAACTCAAAAACAAAAAAAACACAAAAAACAGAAACAAAAAAAAATGCATAGATAAAAGAACAGAAGGAGATAAAATACAAGGTAATCTATGATTGCTTCTGAGCAATTCTTTCTATCTATCTATCTATCTATCTATCTACCTATCTTTCTTTCTTTCTTTCTTTAGAGAGAGTGAGTCAGAGTCTCACTCTCTTACCCAGGCTGGAGTAAAATGGCACAATCACAGTGACCACAACCTCAACCTGCTGGGCTCAAATGGTCCTTATGCCTCAGCCTTCCAAGTAGTTAGAACTATAGGCACAGCCGTGCACCACCACGCTCAGCTAATTTTTTGATTTATTGTAGAGATGAGGTCTTGCCAAGTTGCCCAGTCTGCTCTTGAACCCCTGGGCTCAGTCAATCCTCTCACCTCTGCCTCTTAAAGTGCTGGGATTACAGGCATGAACCACTGCATCCGCCTCTGAGCAATAATATTGTTGACTTTTTCTTCTTACTTTTCTAAACTTTGAAAACTTTCCTTCCATAAACCTCCATGATGATTATAAAGTAAAAATGTGTACAGAGTGTATGAGAATTATCTACTTTTTCTCTGTACTAAAAATACCAATTTAGAAACCTCTCCTCTCTAGACTTCTATCTTCCTGGTAACTAGTCATCCTCCCAAGTTCAACTACCCCTCCAAAATAGGGACCGTACTTTTTTCATCACTTTTTTTTTGAGTTGGAGTCTCACTCTGTCGCCCAGACTGGAGTGCAGTGGCTGCTCCCGGCCCCTGCAGCCTCCACCCACTAGGCTCTGGCGATCCTTCCGCCTCAGCCTTCCGAGTAGCCGGAATTACAGGCACGCGCTACCACGCCCAGTTGATTTTTTGATTTATTGTAGAGATGAGGTCTCGCCAAGTTGCCCAGGCGGGTCTCGAACCCACGGGCTCAGGCAATCCACTCACCTCAGCCTCCCAAGGCGCGGGATTACAGGCTGAGCCACCGAGTCCGGCTTTTTTCATTACTTTATCTCCAATCTCTGGTACAGATTTTGGCATATAAGTGACACTCAGTGGCTATTTGTCAAATGAATAAGTGAATGCTGCCTGGCATTTAAATCATTTCATTACCGAGAGATAACAAACACTGCAGATTTTCTCTTGCAGAGTATGTGTTCATAGCAGCAGGATCCTGATACAATGAGGCTGCATATCCATTCCATTGGTTTGAGCATGATGTTTAATGTGTCTATAAAGAGTGGTTTTCACATTTAATTGTAACTCCATCCCCTTCATACACACCCTTATCTTTGACCGCATTTCCTTCTTGGTGCTCAGCCTGGATTTTATGACCCTTTCACACATAATAAAGCATCCAAACAACTTTTTCACGTCATCTTCAATGAATTTGGAAAATGCAACAGTTTGCAGTCTCCTCTGTGCACGGTTTATGGCTTCTGATTTCATGCCACAAGGCTGAAGCGAATCAGGTGATAAATATCTGTCCTATGACCATGAGTGTGATGAACTGCTTCCTTCCAAGATCTTCTCGCCCCTCATAACTTATGAAGCCAGAGAAAAGAGCCTTCCAAGATATCTTGCTGACTTTTTTTCCTCTTTAATTCTACCAAATTTTCCGACATCAAGATTTCTGTGGTCACGCTCTCCCAGCTCCCATGGATTACACATCCAGTAAGAAAAATAAGCCATAGAGTAATTGTAGAATATGGCACTATACCATGATTAGTTTGAAGGAAGGCATGTGAATAAATACTGCTGCAACTATATGTAGGATTAATGCAAAAAGAAAAGGCATCCTGAATCAACAACAGTGCCGCTTCAAATGTGGAACTGCTGGCCAATCTCAGAGCACTGAACGCCAGTTTTCTCATCTCCAGAATAAGCATAGAGAAGTTTATAGAAATTTTCACCTTCTAGTTTTTAAGTCATTCTTAGAACCATGATGCCAATGAGTGACACACTTCATTAGTTCCGTGATGTAGCCAAGGTGTGCTGGATGCCTCTTAGATGGGGACCATAGTAGACACCAGGACGGAGTCATCTCTAGATCCAGGCACCTGGGAACTCAGACTTAGGTCTTACATTCTAGAAGGTCCTCCTGGGCTATCCTCCAGGCTCAACTCTCCCATCAAGATGAGAACCTTCTAGAGCTAGAAGGACCATCCCATCAGAGTCCACTTCTCCTTCTCAAGAACATTTCCTGTACCCAAGACCCCAGAATTGCCTAAAACCTCAAGACAACCTCTGTTGCCTATAACCCACCTGTTCCGTGTTGGTATTCTGCCAGGAAGATGGCAGCACCAGTGAGCAAGGAGCAACTGTCTTTTATGAGTTGTGTGGTCCTTGGTGCAAGAGGTCCTTGGTGCAAGATGAACTCAGGGGTGGCAAGAGGCCTGGTTTTCCTTTTAAACTCTTGTTCCTTCACCACAAATATCAGTATAGCCCTGAGTGAGATAGTATTTTTATTAAAATAATTCCCTGCCCTCATGAGCATATATGTTCAAGTAGGAAAAGGAAGAAACTATTCAACAACTAGGTTAAAATAGTGAATACATTTCTGGCTGGTGATAGATGAAAAAAAATTATTTAGATAAAAATAGTAGTTGGAACGATGGCATCAACATCAGTTTATCCTGGACACACATACACATTGCTAATATAGCATTTGTTCCCAAGTGCAAGAAAAGTATGCCTTTTCTTGGGTTTGCTGTTTTGTCTCTGTTTCTGTTTTTGTTCTTTGGTGCAAACAGCAAAGAACTGTAATGAATAAAATTAAAGTAAGGCTCTAACTCATCATTTAGGAACTTGACTGTTGGTGTAATGTTGATTATATCCCTTTCTGTCTAAATTTTACCATTTACGAAGTCTTCTCACAGATGCGAGCACATTTGATGCGGCACTCTTGCTAGGTAGGAATTGTTTAGACTCATTTTGCAGATGCATGGGCAGGGTGGGTTCCCTAAATACATGGAAGAGTCTTCAACTCAACCTCTAGAGCCTCAGGACAACACAGGGTAGGAAAGTGTTGTTCAAGCAGAGAGCTCATCTTCATCATAGCGCCCTGCATCTGTGAAGCTGGATGGAAAAATCTGATCCTCCTTGGGCTTCCTCTTGGGGCAGACTCTGGTCCAAAAATCTCCTGTGGGTGACTTGATTACCATCCTTTTCTCTGCTGACCACCCTGTTTTTTTTCTATGCTTTTCTTTTTTTGAGTCAGGGTCTCACTCTGTCGTCCAGGCTGGAGTGCTCACGAGAGCATGTGGTGGCACGCTCATGGCCACCACAGCCTCGACCTGCTAGGCTCAGGTGATCCTTCTGCCTCAGCCTTCCAAGTAGCTGGAACCACAGGCACGTGCCACCAAGCCTGGCCAATTTTTTGATTTATTGTAGAGACAAGGTCTCGCCATGTTGCTTAGGCTGGTTTCGAACCCCTGAGCTCAGGCAATCCTCTTGCCTCCACCTCCCAAAATGCTGAGATTACAGGCTTGAGCCGCCGTGCCTGACCTTTCTATGCTTTTTTAAGGGGACTTCAACATGCTTAGGAGTTTATTGTTCACAGTCTTGTTCAAATGTCTTCTTTGCATGGAAAGGGAGAGACAGTTGAATGAAATTTGCAAACCAGACAAGTGTACAGTTTAACAAAGCTGTGTCTGCCAAGCAGGAGAAGGCAGATGTGTGTGCTGGGTGCTGTGTTGTGACTGCCATAGACATAGGACATAGTGTTTCCATTGTGTCAAGAAGTGAGCCAAGAGTTTCCAAGTGTGATAGCGGTAGAGGACGTTTCCATCAGGGCTCCAGCATCCCAGCTCTAGCTTCCCCATTGTAAGTAAGCAGAAGTGTTCACCTGCTATATTATTAACATGTTGCATTAGCCCTAAAACCCAATCTAGCATTCATCCTGCAGATTACTTACCTGGAAAGAATAGCGCCTTTCCACACGCCTCCAAGATTTTAGGGCTCAAAATTAAGTCGCTAAGTACTAGCTACAAACCAACATTTATAATTCCCAATGTGGTGAATAGCCACCTCCCTTGTAGAGGGATCAAATGGAGAAAGACAATTGAATAAAAATATTGATCAATGTATATTTATATCTCTACATATACAACATTTTAATATTTCAGAAATCAACTGTTGTTTTTCAGAAAGCACTCAAATTAAGGACTTGTTTTGCATGTGGTGTTGCAAACTGGAAGAACTACTTTTCCTTCTGGGGCTGGACTCTCTGCAGACAGGGAGGGGTCTTTAATTCACACTCCAGAGTTCAAGAACAAGGTAGGCACTAACATATATGAGGCAGCCCCAAAAAACCAGGATTATTTTTTTTGGAGGGCAGGTCCCTTGTACAGGTTTCCCCCATTAGGTGAGTGTTCTGGGAACCCATCAGCATCAATGCACCAACTGGCATTGTTAGGAGAGGCTGCATTCAGCCTCAGTGAATTTCTTTTGGAGATTCTTTCTACATTTTTGACCATTTCATGACGGGTGCTTTACAAGGACACCTGTCCAAACCACACTGAGTGTTCAGCAGTTTTTGACCCAGAACAACATTGACTCCTTTGTCCACCATCCCTATTCACTTGATCATGCCCCAAGCGTCTTTTTTTGTTTGTTTGTTTGTTTCCCTGGATGAAAAAAGTCCTCAAAGGGAAACATTTTGCTGATGTGGAAGAGGTGAAACAAAAAATGGCAGAAGCACTAACAGGTATCAAAATTGATGAATTCAAAACTAGTTTAAGCGGTAGAAAAAGCATCTTGGTAGATGTATGGCATCAAATGGGGAGTACTTTGAAGGTGACTGAAGTTTAAACATGTAAAAATAAATACACAATTTTTAATAAATAAGTTCTCCCCTACCCCACCCCCCCGCTGTATACGTGTACAGAAGAAGGAAACAATATTCTATTTCATAAAGATGTGTAACTTTAGGCAAAGTACAACCTTCTTGCTTCTTCTTTGCCCAGTTTGGCTTGAGATCTGACCACAGCCACCCCCACACTCAGCTACATGAGGTTTCCAAGGCCTGAAACACCCCTCATTCAGATAACTGCCCACGTTAACAATTTACTCTTCCACTGCTTTGGTTAGCATGACCTTACTATGTCAGAAAACTCTTGGCCCAAGAAAATGGCTTATTTGAATGCTCACTGCTTGGGCTTCCCAAAAGAACCATGAACCCTTCTTCAATGCAAAATAAAACAAACAGGTAATTTGCACCCTAACATTCTTTGAACCCCTTGCTGTTGATGCTAATGCCGTTCATGCTGGACTGTTGTGTTATGACCCTTACCCAATCCTGGTCAATCTGCTCATGGAAAGACCTCCTTAAACAGACTTTCCAACCTGGAATACGTTCCAACGCTGCCTCCCTCCTTCACGAACACTGTTTCAGCTGTTTTGAGGTTTCATCACTTTAGTAAGAAATAAAGTTATCTTATTCTACTAATAGGTCATGTTGGAGCATCAACATTCAATAGGATTCCAAACAAAAGGGTCAAATGAAAATGGAATGTGACAATGGATGGGTAAAGACCTTGATGGTCTTAAACATGTAGAAGTGAGCTCATGGTACTCCTGAATATATGGTTAAAAGGGATTGTAGGGGTCAGAGGGGACAGGGACCCCTCTTAGGGATCTGCCCACCCTCACTACCCCCAGCATGGAAATAAATACAAATCTTGAGATCCTTCAAGAAAATTCCAGGCATTTAGTTAGCCATGAGAAGCAAATTAACAACTTGGTAAGCACAAAGGTAACAGTACTCCAAAACAACAACCAAAGAATTTAAAAGTCATGAGGTGTTTGCTTTCCTATAGAAACTAAGGATAACATCATAATATATGTCCCTGAGTTGTTTTTCAGAAGCCTGGACTCCTACCAAATGAGTCTGCTGACAGGTAGTGACATCAGGTAAGGGGAAACTGAGAACTGAACTCTGACTGCCATTCTTTGTTCTAAATTTCTTCCTAAGGGGCCTGGAGAAAGTCACGGCCATGAGACCAGACCTAAATTTTCTTCTGCTGACCACAAATGTCTTAACAAAACTTCTCTTCCTTAACCAATTGCAAATTAGTAAATCTTTATATCTACTTGTAACCTCTAAGCACCCTGCTCCAAGATACTCTATCCTTTTAGGCCAAACAAGGTATAAGTTCCATGTATTGATTTATGATTTTGCCTGTAACTTCTGCTTTCCTGAAGTGTGTTCCTGCCTTGAAAAACCCTCACGTGTAAGCCATCAGAGAAGTCAGGTCTTAAGCATGAACTTTCTACTTCTTATTTTTTCATTTTCATTTTTATTTTTTTTTTGAGTTGGAGTCTTACTCTGTCACCCAGACTGGAGTGCAGTGGCATGCTCCCGGCCACCGCAGCCTCGTCCTGCTGGGCTCCGGCAATCCTTCCTCCTCAGCCTTCCAAGTAGCTGGAACTACAGGCGTGAGCTACCAGGCTCAGCTAATTTTTTTGATTTATTGTAGAGATGAGGTTTGGCAAAGTTGCCCAGGCGGGTCTTGAACCCGCGGGCTCGGGCAATCCACTCACCTCAGCCTCCCAAGCACGGGATTACAGGCTGAGCCACCGAGCCCAGCTTCTACTTCTCCTTCCTTTTTCCCACTGAAAACACTCGACGTGGATGTTTGGCCTTATTGCACTGAGCCAGCAGACCCCAGTTTAGTGTAGTAACAGAGATAATTCTGTGTTTGTAACTTTTTTATTAAAGTACTGATTTAGTATAGATCCAAAATTAATATTGATCAAAAATACAAAGAACGGGCCGGGTTCGGTGGCTCAGCCTGTAATCCCAGCACTTTAGGAGGCCACGGAGAATGGATGGTCTGAGCCCGCAGGTTTGAGACCAGCCTGGGAAACTTGGCAAGACCTCATCTTTACAATGAATCAAAAATTAGCTGGGCGTGGTAGCATGCACCTGTAGTTCCGGCTACTTGGAAGGCTGAGGCAGAAGATCGCCAGAGTCAAGCAGGGTAAGTCTGCAGTGGCCAGGAATGTGCCACTGCACTCTAGTCTGGGCAACAGAGTGAGACTCCAACTCCAAAAAATAAAAATAAATAAATAAATAAATAAAATACAAAGAACGTACACTAATATTATAGTTCACTTTTTTCTATTTTAATAAGTTTGCTTTGTTGCAAAATAAACATGAAAATGCATCCATTCTCGAAGACCTTTCAGTTTAGAAATTTGATTCTTTCACCTGTAGAATTTTTAACTATTGCTCATAGCAAATTCTTAATTTTGGAGTTTGGTTTTACGCTTTACGTAAACTACAGAGTTTTATGCTTTTATACTTTGGTATGAATCTTTGAAAAAAAATTTTCAAATGCCATGAAGTAAGCCATAAGGAGAATGAAGTTCTTTAGTGGCAATAACTACTTATAAATTAAAAAGCACAAAGTCTAAAGAAGTGATCATTATTAATGCATAAGTTTATTCAAATATTATGTTTTAAGCCCTCCACTGTGTGTTAAATGCTTTTCTCAAAGCCTGGGAACATTGTTGTAAATCAGACTAGACCTTGCTCTCAAATAGAGGATAAGAAATGTGAAAAAATGTGTATAAAGTCAACCATCAACAAGGCAACAGATATGAAGTGTCCAGAGTGCAGTGGAATTTAAAAGCCAAGTTGTACAAATTGAAGGAGATCATTGTTAATTCCTTTTGGGGGGAGGAAGGCATGAAATTCAGGAAGCCGTCCTGAAGGTCGCCTTTCATGTGGTCCTTGAAGTCTGGGTGGGATTTATTCATGCAGATGTGGACACAGAGAGATGTCAGCTATGGTAGGGAGGTTGAGACCCCTGTAGGTACACAGGCAGGCAGGAGGAAAGCCACAGCTGACTAGACCACTGCGGGTCAGAGGTATCCACGGAGTGTCAGTGGAGACAGGTGAGTCCCAAAAGATGGTATGTGGGTTATCTATGGAGAGATATGATCGTCCATTGGATTTGTCCTGCTAATTTAAGAAGTCAATTTACACACAGACCTTGAAGTCAAGTCAGTGGCATACAGAAATGTATTCTTCCGTTCATTCACTTTGGCAACATATTGGGGCCTGTTCTAAGTGTCAGGCGAAAGTGTTAAAACAGATGAACGTCGTCCTTACGCTCCCAGGGTTCACAGTCTAGTTAGGGGAAGAAACCACAATGGGACAAAGAAGTGTGCAAATAATTGCTTAGGGTTATAAAGGAAATCGACACAGTGACAAGAAGTGACAGAGATTCAAGTGGACATAAGACCTTGAACAGTGATGCCCAATGGGATGTTCTGCAGAGCTAAAACTGCTTTCTCTGTACTGGGTGATAAAATCGTCACAGCCACGTGTGGCTACTGGGCACTTGAAATGTGGCCAGTGAGACTGAGGATTTATATTTTAAATTTTATTTCATTTCAGCTCATTTGAATTTAAGTCTCTGTATGTGTTTAATGACGATGGTATTTGAAAGTCCAATTACACGTGCAGAGAGTAAATGTCAACCCCATCGACGGCAGAAATTATTTTCAGTACTGCAACGCATCTGTAGCCGGTCTCCACAATCTATTAGACACAAAGTTGAACATTGAAAGCAAAGGCCTTGTCGGGTTTGGCGTGGCAAGTGAAAGAACGTGCTATTCTGTTTGGAGAGTCCAGAGACTGCCGGTGAGAATACAAGGCATGTGGGGTAGATGTCTCTGGAGTGAATGAGCAGAGGGCAGGGCGCACTGGAGTCACAGGGTTTCACTGGGTGGAGTCAGCATGTTAGGTACTTCAGGTGGGGAGCTATGTGCACAAGGATAAGAGGGCACCCGAGGATGGTAAGCATGGGAGGTGGTGACGTGATGGGATACGGAGAGTTGGCCACAGGTGTAGGCCCTGCAGCCACTTGTCATTCATGGAGTCCTACAGCAAGGCGTAGCCTCAGAAGATGTCACCACCCCAGCCTTTCCAGGATTCTTGCCTTCGGCCTTGGCCTTGGCAATCCAGGTAACAGAGATGAAAATGGGTCTTGAGATACTGGAGTTTCTTGACAAAGTTGTCACCTCATCATTTCCCTGCCATCCAATGGCACTGGTCCTAGCTCTGGAAGAAAAGCAAGGTCACCTGTGAACAGAGGGCCATTGACTGGGGCCCTATTGGAAGTCAAGTGCTTTGTGTACTTTGTCACCACCAGGCCTCCCAAGGATATCCCGTGACAAGGGTTGATGTCCTCCTTGTACAGGCTTGGAAAGTCTCAGGAGTACGCAGCTGGTGAATGGGGACAAACACTCACACTCAACATTATTTGCCCCAGACCAATGCACAAGCCCCCAAGACACACTAATGTCTGATACCTGGTATGGTTCAGGTATAGGCAGGACGCTTGGACACTAGCCATCTCTGCAGTCACTTAGCTTTTGTCATTAAGGTATTAAAATGACCCCCATTTACACATGAGGAACCTGAGACTTCACGAGGGGCCTGACCCATGGGACAGAGCTGAGATGCCAATTTGGTTATGCAGCCCTAGACCCTGCAGTGTCTTTGACCTTTGGCTCTGCCTCCCACAGTTGCCTCGCAAGTACATTTTTTTAAGCCCGTGACTTTATGGAGGCAAGTATTGCTTAGGGTTGAAGTACACACGCTCTGGACTTTGGAAAATAAGGTTAGACATCTCAGCTCGACTGGGCTCAGTGGCTCAGCCTGTAATCCCAGCACTTTGGGAGGCTGAGGCGAGTGGATCACTTGAGCCCACGGGTTCGAGAACCACCTGGGCAACTTGGGTCTTGAGATGCTTGAGATGAGTAGTAATAACTATACACTGCAATAGCATTATATAATATATATTATAAATGTTATTCTATTATATCACATCATGTGACACATGTCATATATACAATGTTTCCATATTTATAATACAGAATTGCATAGAATATAATATACATTGATATTGCATATATTATATAGTAATATAGCATACATAGCAACACAATTTGCTTACATTATATTGCATCAAATTAATTTCATGTTATAATATGATAATTTTGCTATAATTATATAAACTACAATATGTTATTATATTAACATAAAATATGATATGCGCACATGTACCACATATTATATAGTATAATGCTATATTGTGTTAATACCATGCTATGTTTTATCTTGCCACATAACAACATATAGAATACAATAATAACATATAGAATATAATGATTATCATCAATATAATATAATCAATGTAATATAATATCATCAATATAATATAATAATCTTTATCTTCAACAATGTTAGTAAATGAGTTCTTTTCCTTTTGCGTTGGAGTCTCACTTTGTCATCCAGACTAGAGTGCAGTGGCATGCTCCCGGCCACCGCAGCCTCGACCTGCTGGGCTCCGGCAATCCTTCACCTCAGCCTTCCAAGAAGCTGGAACTACAGGCGTGCGCTACCACGCCTGGCTAATTTTTGATTTTACTGTAGAGATGAGGTCTCACCAAGTTGCCCAGGCGGGTCTCAAACCCGCGGGCTCAGGCAATCCACTCACCTCAGCCTCCCAAAGTGCTGGGATTACAGGCTAGTAAATGAGTTCTTTAAAGCCACAGAAGGCAGTCTAGCTCACACAACCCTCAAAGTCAGGT
>CAUYQG010050485.1:0-14428 GCA_963574415.1 Tarsius wallacei | reverse complement strand
GATCTCATCCTGAGCAACTTTTTTTCTTTCCTGGATAAAAAAATCCTCAAAGGGAAATGTTTTGCTGATGTGAAAGAAGTGAAACAAAAAACAGCAGAAGCACTAAAAGACATGAAAATTGGTGAGTTCAAAAACTGTTTTGAGCAGTGGAAAAAGCATCTCGATAGGTGTATTTCATCAAACGGAAAGTACTTTGAAGGTGACTGAAGTTTAAACGTGAGAATAAATACATAATTTTTTATAAATAAGTTTTGAGTTTTTTGGGTCCCCCCCGTAAGAGTACCTACTCATAGAGTACTTGTGAGGAGTTGGTGAACTCATACACGGTGCCCAGCGTGTGGCTGTCATTATCAGCATAGATTCAAGTTTCTCCTACATTTGGAATATTGAATACTAAATACTTGAATGCATCTAAAATTTAGGAATCGCCGTTTCTTAGACTGATTCACTCTGTTTTCATTGACTGAGCTGGCACAAGTGGCAAGGCAATGGCAAAACCACTGCTGAGATGCAGATCCTGGGGATTCACTACACTGATTAGTGGAAGGCACCACTCTTTCCCAAACTCCAACTTCCCTCAGATGATTCAAATTTTAGTTTCAGCAGAGTGACAAATGGATCTTGGAGTTTGCTTACTATGATATGAAACCCCAAATATTACATAACTATGTGCAAGCCAGGGTCTTGAAGGGAGAATGCATTAGTGCCTTGATTCTTCAGCATGATAAGGGCCCAGACTTCTCCTTTGAGCCAGGAAAGGAACTAACATTTGCTGAGCATCTACTATATTCCTGGCACTTTGCAAACATCATTGTCGAATTTACTCACCATGTCAACCCTACATTTTGAAAACGAGGAAAGTAAGTCTCAGAGAAGTTAAGCTATGTACTCAAGGTCATACAGTGGGAAGACTAGGATTCGAAAATAATAAGTCTGATTCCAGAATCCCTGTTCTTTCCATTCTGAGACTGGGCACTTTAGTTAGAAAATGCTCTGAAAGTTTCTTTGTGGTAATGGAATAGTTCTGTATCCTGATACACAAATCTGTACATGTGATAAAATTTCAGAGAAACACACACGTACATGAGCTCACACAGAGTACATGTACTGTAGAAACCTGTAAAACCCAGGAAAGGTTTATTTTTGAATTGAGCCTTGCTTGTTGTACCAATGCCAATTTCCTGGTTTTGACTGTGTGCTGTGGTTATATAAGATGTTATCTTTGGGGGAAGCTGGGTGAAGGGTACAGGAGAACTCTCTAAGCTATTTTTGCAACTTCTTGTGAATCTTAAATCTACTTAAAAATAAAAAGTATTATTTGTTGTAAAAACAAAACTGACCATTAATAAAGGTTTACTAAAGGGGGAGTTCAGGTTGGCAAATGAACAACAGACTTTCCAGTCTCACAGTAGATCTCTTGGGCTGGGGGTTGGGAGAGTTGTAGAGGCTGAGGAGAGGCAGTCCTGCCCTGGGCATGCCCACACCCATAGCGCCCACAGCACTGTCCAGTGGACAGGTTTAGGGTGGTGTGATTGACAACCATGCTCACAGTAAGACACACTCTGATTGGCTGATCCAGTCTGAAGCCAGCTTGTACCAATTGCACCCATCTCTCCCCAACTCAGACTGATAGCTTGAACCTAGCCATGGAGGGAGTCTTTAGAACAAACAAATCAGCTTCCTGTGTGGCCTCAGACAAGTCCCTTCACCTCTCTGAGGCCTCAGTTTCTGCATCTATACAAGGGGATAATAATCCCTCTTTCAAAAAATTGTTCTGAGGTATGAATGAGTTGTAGAAGATGTGCCCCCTGCCTCCAAGGGGTCCCTGTCCTGTTGGAGACATAAGACAAATCCACCCAGATCAATGAGAACTTAGTTTCCTGAAGTGTGACACAGGAGGTGATTTTAGTTAGTGTTCAAACTAATATATTCTATGTTAATATTTGCATATTTATGCATTTATTTTAAGGTGCCTTAGGAAAAAATAATAGCAATTACACCCAAGAGTTCATGAATACTATCGCTAATAATAAAATTTAAGTGAATTGTTTAAAATATAACTTTAAAATGTTCGGTAAATAAAATACAGGCCGGGTGCAGTGGCTCATGCCTTTAATCCCAGCACTTTGGGAGGCCAAGGCAAGAGGACTGCCTGAGCCCAGGGGCTCAAGAACAGCCTGGACAACATGGTGAAACCTTGTCTCTAAAATAAATAAAAAAAATTAGCCGGGCATGGTAGCACGCATCTGTAGTCCCAACTACTTGGAAGGCTGAAGTGGAAGGATTGCGAGCCCAGCAGGTTGAGGATGCATTGGCAATGATCATGCCACTACACTCCAGGCTGGGCGACAGAGTGAGATGCCAACTCAAAAACAAAACAAAAAACTATATAGATACTGAAATAAGAAGTCCTTCTCAAAATGGAGGCTCTTGGTTCCTTCCATTCTGATGCTGAGGACGATGGGTCAGGGATGCAGAGAGGAGACTTGGTCTTCAGACACGGACAACCTGACAGCAGTTCTCCCTGTCCACCACACGGGAGGCTGCAGGACTGAGGGCTCCTAGAGTGCCAGGTTGACCATTGACAAGGTTGTTCCAGAAGCTATCAGATCTCTGAGGGTGCTTTGGGCTGGAAGTAACAGAAACAGTGACTCAAAGTGGCTTAAACAAGGAGAGACTAGATGGGCCTTAGAACGAGAAGTCTAGAAGATGGGCAGGCCTGAGGGCTGGCCCCACAATGTCTGTGAGGTCCCAGGTTCTTCCTGCCTCTCTTCCCTGCAGTAAACATTGTTGGTCCCACCTATGACTGGCTCCTCTTGCGGCCTCTGAAGTATGGTGGCCTTCTGGATTCCCTGCCTCCTCTGGCCTGCTCTGGCCACATGCTCCCTTCTTCACAAATGGAGGAAGAGAGAGAGCCTCTTCCTCAGCTATCAAACAAAGGTCTTCCTTTCAGTCTGATTGGGACAACTTGGGTCACCTGAGCCAATAACTGTTGCTCGAGGAATGTCATCCTCTGTGGCTTGGACTAATCTGGGCTGAGGAAATCTCCCATTGCTGCTCACCAATGGGAGAGGATGGAACAGTGGAGAAACAACCGCGACGTTCATCATCATTGTTATTACTGTGGCAGGTATTGATGATCACCAGGCTCACTTCCTCTTCCTGGGCACACAGCTGGACTATATTTCCCAAACTCCCCCACAGTCAGACATGGCCACATGACAGTTCCAGCCAGTGGAACACAGGTGGTGGAGATGTGTACCACTCAGCTGCCTTGAATAGAAATGTTTCTAAGGCAAGGACCAGCAGACTTTTTCTGTAAAGGGCCAGATAATAAATATTTTAGGCTTTGCAAGCCACATACAATCTCTCTTACATCTTCATCTCTTTCTCCTTCCTCTGCCCTCCTGTTCTCCCATTGTTAACCCCTCTCCCTCCTCCCCCCGCCCCAAGCCCCCACCCCTCCTGCACAATGCTTTAAGGTCTAAGGCCATTTTTAAAAGGCTGCTGGCTGGATTTGTCCCACAGGCTATAATTCACAGCTCCTGTCCTAGGCTGACACTGGGAACCACACGTTGAAGATGGCAGAGGCATAAGCTGTAAGGAACCTGGGTCCCTATGTCACCCCATGAAAAGTCCCCAAACAGAGCACCCTCATGTGAGTATAATTGGTATGAAGAATGAACTTTTTTTTTTTTTCTAGTTGGGGTCTCACTCTGTTGCCCAGGGCTGGAGTGCAGTGGCACAATCACAGCTCACCACAGCCTTGACCTCCTGGGTTCAGGCGATCTTTCCATCTCAGGCTCCCAATTAGCTGTGACTACAGATGCATGCTACCACGCCTGGCTAATTTTTTTTGTTGTTGTTTTGGTAGAGACCAGGTCTCCCAATGTTGCCCAGGTTGCATTCTTTTTTTTATTGTGGTAAAATATACATAATATGAAATGTACTATTTTGATCATTGTTAAGTGTACATTTCAGTGACATCAAGTACATACATATTGTTGTGTAGTCATCACCACCATCCATCCACAGAACTCTTCATTTTGTAAAACTGAAACTCTATACCCATTAAATAATCACTCCCCATCTCCTCCCACTCCAGCTCCTGGCAACCACCATTCTACTTTCTGTCTCTATGAATCTGAGTACTCTAGGTGCTTCATAAATGAAACCATACACTATTTGTCCTTTTGTAATTGGTTTAATTCACTTAACATAATGTTTTCAAGGCTCCATGTTGCAGCATGTGTCAGAGTTTCTTTTCATTGTTTTATTCAATTTTATTTATTATTATTATTATTATCATTAATGATTTTTGTTTGTTTGTTTTTGTAGAGATGCAGTCTCGCTATGTTGCCCAGGCCAGTCTTGAACTCCTGGGCTCAAGCAGTTCACCAGCCAAAATGCTGAGATATTAGGCATGAGCCACTGTACCCGGCAGGATTTTCTTTCATTTTTAAGGATGAATAATATTCCATTGTGTATGTGTGTGTATGTGGTGTGTATATATATGTGTGTGTTTCTAGCTTTTGGCTATTGTGAATAATGCTGCTATGAACATTGGTGTATAAATGTCTGTTCACATTCCTGCTTTTAATTCTTTTGGATCTACACCCAGTAGAATAATTTGTTGTTTTAAGTCTCTGAGACCTTTTAGAATTTATTTTTTGCAGTAGCAAATGCTGACAAATAAAATTGCTATTATCATCATCATCTTAAACCATTTCTTGAGCGCTTACTGTGTTCCAAGTACTGAGTCAAGGCCTATTTATGACTTTTCTCATATAATCTCATTTAATCTACAAAACAGATGCCACTTTAATCCCATACTTATAGATGAGGAAACTGAGGCTTGGGGAAGTTAAATGAATTGAATGATCTCTGCCCTTGAGTAACTCACAGGCTAGTATGGATGAGAGAAGAAACAGACAATTAGAAGACAGAACAATAAGATGAATGAGAGACACAAAACCAAAATGTCTTGAAAGTCTTTAGCTCAGGGAGAAACAGAGTGGGCAGTAATCAAAGACAGTAAACCATAAGCTGAGCCCCAAGAAAGGAATAAATGTTGCTAGATGAGGAACTGAGGAAGAGGGATCAGGCAGACGGCTCAGCATGTGATGAAAAGGCCCAGAGGTGAATTAGAGTACGTGATTTATATGGAAAGCTGCCAGGTTGACCAAATTCCAACCCAGGTCTGTGGGCTCTGAAGCCCGTGTTTAACCACAGTGTTGTCCTGCCTCCCCTGAATGAGGAAGAGAGAAGGGAGTGAGGAAGAGGAGCCATGTTTCTGAGATTCCTTCCAAACCGAAGGCTGAAGTTTTGTGATAGCCTGAACCAACCTCCATTCAAATACCAAGCAGGATCATTTTTCATCATTCTCAGAAAACACAGGCAGCGAGAATCCCAGCCCCTACACACTGGTCTTCCCGTCATCAAGTGTTTTGTGAGTGTGCGTTCACACACACCGGCCCATTTGTGAGTTTAGATTACCCTCCCCAACTCTTGGGGGTTTGGCCTGCATGAGAGAGTCCCCCCAGACCTACCCTAGTGCCTTGGGTCCATTAATATTCAACACAGAAAACCTGCCTGGGCCTGGGCTCAGGCCCAGTAAATGTGTCTATAATTTTTCCTCATCTTCCAAAGGTCTCAAGGAGGGGTGGAGGGCCAGGCCAGGGCTGTATTGTTCTATGTGGAGCCTACAGGAAGTGGGCAGCTCCAGCCTCTTGCCTTGGCTATCCTTCCTCAGCCTGGCCTTAGCCAGGCCCCTGGGCCTCCCCACCCTTCCGCAGCCAGGTGTGCCGGGGCAGCCTCCAAAGCGTCCCACCATCCCCGTTCCCAGGAAGCACCACTAAGACCCACTGAGGGCTGCTGTGCTCAGCCAGGGTTCCAAGACCTTTCCCATATGTTGGCTCTTCCAATGTCATATCAGCCCTGTCTGCTAGGCATTATTCATGTCATCACCCCCATTTTAGAGATGAGAAAGCAGAGTACATAAAGGAGGGTGACCTGCCCAAGGTGGGGTTCCAACAGGCTGTCTGGCTCTGGAGTTTGGGCTGTCACCCAGCGTGCCATCCTGCAGGGTCCCTCTAGATCAAGGCAGGGGCCAGAGAAGGAATATTTGAAGCTTTCAGACTTGACAGATCTGAATTCTAGCCCCAGTTCCTTTATTGTACCTGTGTCACCTCAGACAAGTCACTTAACCTCTCTGGGCCTCAGTTTGCTGATCTGTAGAGTGGAGATCACAATGAATGTCCCCCCAGGATTGTTGTGAGCATTAAATTAGATGACAAAGTGCCTGGTACACAGAAGGTACTCAATAAATGGTGACCCTTACTAAAGAGTACACAGTTTACAAGATGGCATTGCAGATCCAGGCCTTTCCTTGGTAGCCGGCCTTGAGGTCAGGAGCCAACATGGTGCTAGGGAACGTGCTCTAGACCAAGCATTAGGAGCCCTGAGATGGAGCTCCAGCTCCATAACTTATTGCTGTGGGGAAGAGTCTGCTTGTCCACAAGCTGGATTGTCTCTCCCCATAAATTGGGGAAGAGGGTTAGGGTCAATCCCAGTTCTGGAATTCTGGGATTCCTTGAGGTAAGATGGACTCATTCAGTCATTTGACAAACACTAAGTGCCCACAGTGAAAGAGGCACTGCCAAGAAACAACAACAACAACAACAACAAAAATCTAAGACAGAATTTTTCTCCAAGAAGAGGGAAGAACATTTGCTGGAAAATTGCTATTTTTCACCATTAAAATCAATGTGCAAGTAGATAACCATATCCAAAAACAAAAACAAAAAACTTTGGTCCATATCTCATACCACATATATAAAAATTAATACAAAATGGATCCTAGACCTAAATGTAAAACCTAAAACCATAACACCTCTTGAAGAAAACATAGGAGAAAACCGTTGTGACCATAAATTAATGAAGTATTTCTTAGGTACCAAAGATACAATCCATAAAAGAAAAATTGATAAATCGGTTTTCATCAAAATTAAAAACTTCTGCCGGGCTCGGTGGTTCAGCCTGTAATCCCACGTTTTGGGAGGTTGAGGTGAGTGAATTGCCTGAGCTTGCGGGTTCGAGACCCGCCTGGGCAACTTGGCGAGACCTCATCTCTACAATAAATCAAAAAGTTAGCCGGGCATGGTAGCACGTGCCTGTAGTTCCAGCAACTTGGAAGGCTGAGGCGGAAGGATTGCCCGAGCCCAGCAAGTTGAGGCTGTGGTGGCCGGGAGCATGCCACTGCACTCCAGTCTGGGTGACAGAGTGAGACTCCAACTCAAAAAAAAAAAAAAAAAAAAATTTAAAAACTTCTGCTCTTCAAAAGACACCGTTAAGAGAGTGAAAAGACAAGCTACAAAATCATAATGTTTGCAAATAACAAAATAAGATACAAAAATTTTAAAAATGCAATAAAAATTAAAATATAGCAAAAATAATAAAATGCAAAAGTAAGATACAAACAATAAAATGTTTGCAAATTGTATAGCTGATAAAGGACTTTTATCCAGAGTATATAAAGAACTCTCAAAACTCAATGATAAGAAAACAGACATCTCAATTGAAAAATGGGCAAAAGATTTGAACAAACACTTTATCAAATAAGACACTAAGATGGTAAGCACATGAAAAGATACTCAACATAGAATTGTGAAAATTAAGAAGAAAAACTATATCAAGTGTTAGGATAAGAATAAGTGGAATTCGGTATTTCTTTAAAAAGCTGAACAATATACAAGCCATGTGATCCAGCTATTCCATTCCAAGGTTTTACCTGAGAGAAATGAAAGCTTATGTCTATTCAAAGATTTTTATGTGAATATTCATAGTAGCATTATTTGTCATAATCCTAAGCTGGAAACAACCCAAATGTCCATCAACTGGTGAATGGATAAACAAATTGTGATAGATCCATACAATGGAACACTATTCAGCAATAAAAGTTAATGAGCTATTGATACATGCAACGTCATGGATAAATCTCAAGATAATTACGTTGAGCCAAAGAAGCCAGACAAAAGAGAGCACATGCAGTGTGGTTCCTCTGACCTAGCATTCTAGGAACCATAAGCAGTTACACTACAGTGGCAGAAAGCAAATCAGTGGTGGCCTCGGGATGGAGGGAGAGGGCCAGTAGGGGAAGGAGCGAGGGATTTCCAAAGGGCTTTCGGAGGTGATGGATATGTTCACTGTCTTGATTCTGGTGATGGTTTCACAACGTGTAAAAGTTTAGGAAGGTGGGCTGGGCTCGGTGACTCAGCCTGTAATCCTAGCACTTTGGGAGGTCGAGACGAGTGGATTGCCTGAGCCTGTGGGTTCAAGACCAACCTGGGCAACTTGGTGAGACCTCGTCTCTACAATAAATCAAAAAAGAAGTCAGGCAAGGTAGCATGCAGCTGTGGTTCCAGCTACTTGGAAGGCTGAGGCAGAGGGGTCACCACAGCTCAGCAGGTTGATGCTGGGGTGGCCGTGAACGTGCCAATGCACTCCAGCCCGGGTGACGGAGTGAGACTCCAACTCAAAAAAAAAAAAAAAGTAGGAAGGTGTACATTTCAAATAGGTACAGTTTAATCATATGCCAATTATACCTCAAAAGCTGTTAAGAAAAATTGAAGTACAAAACTAGAATTAGTAGTAACAAGAATGATAGTCTACATATGTTAGGACTGAAATGTATTACACTTAAAAGGCACTTTATAAGATAGCAAATATAATAATTTTTTAACACACACACTAATCTGGTAGACTATTTTATGATTACAAATGTACACAGACCCTTCGTCCCAGCAGTCTATCTTTTAGGGACTCATCTTTCAGAGAGAAAAAGAAACAGTGCGTAAGATGAGACTACCATTTGTAGATGTTCAAGTTGTTCACTGTACAAGAACACCAGACTGAAAGGACATGTGGTGCCATCCATTGCCAAGCTGCCTGCTTTGTTACAGGCTGGTGTCTACCTGGAGGAGCCTCATTTGCTAATTTGCACAAAGGTACTATATAGACTGGTACAGCCCAGTTGTTAGAGACATCTATATATATCTTAAGTATATCAGGATGATTATTGTAACTGTGTAGCAATCATTGTAACAGATCAGAAACAGCCAGGAAGTCTATAAATAAGGGATGAGTAAAGTAGGCCCAGCCATACAGTAAAGAGGTATGAAGTTATTAACAAGAATGAGATAATCACAAAAGGTGTCCTAGAGAGAGGTCCAGAAAGAATGTTCAGTGAAAGAAGCAAACTGTAGAATGCTGTGCTCTGAGTGACTGTAAGCTCCCCACACAAACCCCTTGAAGGTTGCCCAATAATCCCCTCTATTTTTCTTTTCCTCGTGTTTCTCTGAACATCTTCCATGTTGATGGTTGCACGTAATGAAGCCAGCCCTGATTGCTTTCGGGCCTTCAGTTAATAGAAAACACAAATCTCACACATAGAGCTTCTTCTGTGTGTATATAATATGATTTTAAAGACAAAAGGAACATATTTATATAAATATATATGATGTATGTATGTTTGAAGGGACTTAGAGAATGTTTACGTCAGTGTGTTGGAAAGTTTATGTCAGTGTGTTGCTTGTACTTTATTTTGCATTTTATTCCAGAAGACTGTTAACCTTTTTTTCACACACTTCACCATTGCTTGACGTGTTACAAGGGGCATATATTATTTTTGTAATTAATGAAACAAATGGGTATGCAGGAGTTCCTTGTACTATTTGTGCACTTTTCTTTAAGTTGGGAATTACATAAAAATGTAAACATTTAAAAACAAAGCAAAATACAAGCTGGGCTCGGTGGCTCAGCCTGTAATCCCACGCTTTGGGAGGCTGAGGTGAGTGGTTTACCTGAGTCCGCGGGTTCGAGACCCGCCTGGGCAACTTGGAGAGACCTCATCTCTACAATAAATCAAAAAATTAGCCGGGCGTGGTAGCGCGCACCTGTAGTTCCAGCTACTTGGAAGGCTGAGACGGAAGGATCGCCAGAGCCCAGCAGGTTGAGGCTGTGGTGGCTGGGAGCTTGCCACTGTACTCTAGTCTGGGCAACAGAGTGAGACACCAACTCAAAAAAAAGCAAAACAAAAACAGTTTGGGTTTTTCCAAGAAATTAAATACTAAAGCAGTGCAAACCCCTTCCTAAACTGCTAATTAAATAGAAATGTCCCACACAAATATATTCAGATGAAAGAGGGATGGGTGAAGGTGAGGGGATTTGGATGTGACTTTTCTTTCAGCCTGGGGGAAGCCAAAGCCCTTCTTCACTTGATAATGCACAAACAATGGATTTTTGGGGTAATATTTTTTAATTTTTTGATTGAGAGATACATGTGCAGGCTTGTTACAGAGGTGTATTGTGTGATGGTGAGATTTGGGCTTATATGGGGCACATCACCAGGTGGTGGGCATGGTGCCTAGTGGGTGGTTTTTCAACTTACCCACTCTCCCCCCTTTTGGAGTCAACCATGGGGATTTTTAAATGGTGACCCATGACTCCTACGCAGAGGCTATGGAGGTCCGTGGCCCCTGACATTTTGAGAAGATGGTAACATGTGCATTGTACATCTTGTGTGTGTCCTTAGCTCTTCTCAGATTCTCAGAGGGTCTGTGACTGAAAAGAGGTTCAAATCCAGAAATTTGCTTTATCTTAAATTGTGGCATTTGGACATAGATCTCAGTAAGCCAGCCTACATGCCAAATAGGCAGGAGGGACACTATGATTTTTATTAATATATTTGTTATAAAAAATACATGACAAAAATGAGAAAAACTTAGAAAGTCATAATATCTGATATTACAATCTTTTCACTTTCTTCTTTTGTTCACTTCTACTCTCTAAATGTTCTACAATGAATATGTATTATTTTGGCAATAATAAAATATTATTATGAATACATATATTAGTATAAATACAAACATAGGTATAGGTTGGTGTATAGACAAAAGACTGAGAGAAACCACACCCAAAATACGCCAGTGTTTGTACCTGAGTGGTAGGATGGTGGGTTCATACACTTTCTTCTTTGGATTTACCAGGAGTTCTTAATTTTTCTTTATTACTTTTAGAATCGAGGAGAAGTTATTTTGAGGCAATAAGAAATCACTTCCCTCCTGTTGACCTTTTAAGACCTTTTTTTCTACCCCCACAGCTGCCACCCCCTCTTCCAGCCTCACTCCCCCCACATACATATAGCTTTGTTTGGGGAAGACAGGGGAACCAAGAAAAGGAAGGCTCGCCCAGGCATGCTAGGGCTGCCTTTCTTTCGGGGCCTGGCCCCTGAGTCACATGAGAAAATCTTAAACACATACTTCAGACACTTTCTCTCCCACCGCTGCTCTCTCCTGGGAGAGTAAAAAGGTTGAAAGGACAATCTAAGAGCTAGGGTAGATGAGGCTCAGTTGGACCTAAGGGTGGGGGCTTTCCCAGGTTCAGAGATTTTTCTAGCACAAGAGAAGTAGGGTAGAGATGGGGAGATTGGGCTCTGATGTCAGGCTGCCCGAGTTTCAATTCTAGTCCTACTACTTGCCAGTTACGCGACTTCAGGTCTGGTTCCTCAATCTTTCTGAGCCTCAGTTTCCTCATCTGCAAAATGGGGTGTTGATAGTACCAATAAGGAAGTTGTGTGACATGAGGGCATATTAATAAAGCATCGCACAAATGTGAAATAATGCACATTTCTATTCTCTAAATGAAAAATTTACCAAAACCTGCATAATGTCAGAGCAGGCAGACCAAGCAATCTGTAACCTCCTCACTCCTCAGTCACAGGGTTTTACCACTTTGGCTGGTCAACAAACCTGCGAGCCACTTCTGTTGGGATTAGTCTTGAGTTATGAGAATTTGAAAGGACATTAAGGCCTTAGAAAGGTTCTTGCAGTGTGAAAAATTCATCCTGTAGCTCACAGAATTGAAACATTTCAATGATGCACTGTACATCCAGCACCCAGGTTAGTGCCTGGCGTGAGAAGGGTGCCTCACGCAAATATCTGGTCCAAAGGCGGCTTGGCTTCCTACCCCAGGACCTGGAAGCCACCTTAAGACCCCATCCCTCACTGCAGGCCTCAGCTCCCATATAGAAGGGTCGCTGGAGTTCTCCCAGCTAGGGTCCCATCTGATTCTCACCCCAGAAACAGAATGTCAATGGAGGGTGGGTGGGTGAGGGCTTGTAATGAAATTATGAAATGCCTGCTGGGCCAGGAAGTCGTGTCCCAGCAACAAGTCAGAAGCGAGAGCCGGTGTGTGACCCTAAGATGCTATTCCCCCAGCCCAAGAGATTCCTCTTCCTCCTTGCTCAGGGACTCTTTCTTGTCACTCACTTACACGTCACCTCCTCCAGGAAGGCGCCCTAGCTCCCCTCTCCCCAGTCTGAGTCAGGAGCCTCCCCGACTCCACTTACCCCATCCCAGCACTTAGCAGAGTGAACTCCAATCCCCTGTCTGCTTGCTCAATGCTGCACTGCCCCAACCTTCCCGCCAAGTAGACTGAGAGCTTCGAGTTTTACCGTTTCTCTGGCATCTAGCACAGGGCTGAGTGGGCCCTCAACAGTCAGGTACGTGAGTAAACTCCTGAGTACACGAGTACATGAGTAACTTGGCGCAACTTGTGGGGCAGAGGTTAAGAATCTGGGCTTTGGATCCACACAAACTGGATCCAGTCCCAGCCCTGCAGCTCGGAAGGTGGACAAGCCCTTTCCTCCCTGGGTCTCGTTGTCCTCATGGATAAAATGGGAATAATAACAATCCCCCAAACACATGTTGTGAGGGTTAAATGCAACAGGCACAGGAAGGAATTAGCACAGTCTGCACACAGCAAGCACCCCATTAATGCCCTCGGTACTCTAGTTTCCTCAGCTCCTAAAAGCCTGGCAGCTGGGACCCTCTGCCTCTCCCTTCTGGAATGTGGGGACAATGGAGAGGCTGCCTGGGGTGGGGACAAGGACCCAGGCCTTCCTGACCTGGATTCGTGGCTCCTGCTGAGAGAAGGGTTGAGACGCTGGCCTCATCCAGGCTCACCCTTCTGGGCCTCAAAGACTGGGGCTCCCTCTCTCCTTGCCAAAATTAGCCTATCGCACCCTGTGAAACTCAGGTGGGTGACTCAGAGGCAGGCGGGCCACCTCGATTGCTGTTCCCAGGGCTGGGCTCATGGGCAAGGCGAGGCGTGGGCCCTCCACACACTCACCTGTACCCCCACAGGACTCCAGGCAGCAGTAGTACCCTGCCTCCCTCTCAGAAGAAGTCAGGGCAGCCCACCCTCCCCTTCTCCTCTCTTCTCTTATTCCCACTCGTCTGGCCGGTTGCTTTCTTGCCCAAGGTGAAACGTGAGATCTGTCATTAGAAATTACCACAGCTGTCTAGCAGCTGACAGCGGCAATGCCTTGAGGAGAAGGGAGGGGGCACCAACATGCAGTGGGCTCTTCCCCAGGCCCTTCCTCCACTGCCCTCCCTGGACAGCAGAGACAGATGTTTTCCCACCCAAAACATATCAGCTGTTTCTGAAAATAATCTGGGAGGATCTTCCCACAGCTGCAAAAGTGGTCTGTGCGCCCGTCAGCACCCCTGAGTCCCTTTGAAACTCTGATTTCTCTTCAGAGTGAATAAATCATTCACTTTTTATTAAAGACCCTTTGAGGGGAGTCACAAAGTCAAAACTATTTTGATAATTGTACTGAGGTGTTATCTTTTTCACTCTCATTCACTCCCGAGTATACAGTGGAGTTTTCCAGAAGCTCCATGACATGAGACATTGCAGTAGATTGAGTTCAAGAGTAGATACAAGAATCCGGCTGCCTTTCATGAAACCAGACATTGGTTTCATAGAAAACATAAAACAATGCCACACCTCTGAATTTTTTGTTTAATTTGGAAATTTTCATTATTTCTTACAGAACTATGTTTTCATGTTAATATGTGATGAGTTTATTACCCTTACTTTTAGAGTTTCTTTATCTCAACACTCTTCACATATGGGGCCGGATCATTCTGTTTGTGAGGGACTGTCCTGCACACTGGAGGACGTTTAGCAGCATCTGTGGCCTCTACGCACTAGATGCCAGTGGCATGGTCCGTCGCCAGCTGTGACCAACAAAAGTGATGTCTGCATCACCAAGTATGTCCTCCGCTCCTTCACTGCTACCTCCTATTCATCCTTCAAGAATCTATCCTTGCTCCCTCTCTTCTTCAAAGTCCTTCTTGCCCGTGGGAGGGAGAATTTCCCCCAAAGAACCACTTCTTTAAAAGAATTAAAGAATATTTTCTTAATATTTTTAAGATTTCTCAGTTTAAGTTTCTAACATGCCAATCAGCAATGATTTTTTTTTTTTTTTTTTTTTGATTTTGTGGATAAAAAATTCCCCCCCACTGGATTTCACCCGCCCCACCCGGCCCCCCACCCCCCCCCCGCCCGGGCGCCCGGCCAACAT